>JAEIFJ010001553.1:0-231316 GCA_018903435.1 Leucophenga varia
TCTAAAAGCTATGAGATTGATTCAAAAAGGAAGGAACCGCGCCGTAAGAAGTTTTTTCGCTTGTGAATAGCCTTTCGAAGGCCAAAAAGGATTTTTTATAATCTAAATCAATGAGGAAAAGGGAATATTAAGATTGTATGTAACAGACAGAAGGGTGCATGGTATTCTTGATCAGCATTGAAATCGGTTGCAAATTGTTTTTCTGTAGCCCTATTTCCGGGAACTCCCCATACAAATCTACACCAAATTTTTGGGTTTGCATAAAATCTTCTTGGTTTCTTATTCTTGGACCTCTCTAAATTGAATATAAATTATGTTTATGGTAGTCTCACAATAAAATATGCCAAATGTACCTCATTTATTTTGAGTTTTAATAAAAATCCATTCAATGTGAAGTATGACACTAAGATAAGACCTAAGTTAAGCTATATAAAGATTGGGTACAGGGTATCTTGCAGCCGAGCGCACTCGACTTTAGGTTTCTTTTTCTTGTTTTTGTACCGCATTTTCATTGATGATGGAAAAGTGATCCATTGCGATGGCCCCAAATGCAAAAATTCATAGGTTTTGCTCAGCCAGCCTCAAACATCGTTCGCAAAGCCGAATATTCATTGCATGAAGGTTTATGCCCTGTATTTGACGAGACCAGCAAGGCGTATCTACTACAAAACTTCTCAAACTTAAAGAAATGATTACGGGGAAGCATGACAACGATTGGCCACATGGTGCAAAACAGGTTAAAGAAAAGGAAAGTCCTACCCCCATCCGCTGTATTCTCCAGAAATCGCCCTTGGATTATGACTTCTTCCCTGGTCGATTAGTCATGTTCATGTCTAGCAGCGGCTTGTGTAAAATGGGTCGATTCATTGATTGTCAATTCTTAACAAAAATGGTATACGCCAATTGCCAGAAATATGGGAGAAAGTAGTAACTAGCGATGTAGAATCTCATAATGTATAAAATTATCATTTGGTATTGAAACCTCCGAAACGGCTTGACTGGATTCTTATAATATTTTGTGTATATTCTCAAATCGAAGAATCGCACATAAAGTATTTTTATACTCCTAAGAGGATGTGGCTTCTATAGAATCGATCATAAATTATTCGAATATTTCCGAAACAACTGAACCGATTTTAATCAAATTTTGTAGATGTATATTTTTGGGTTCAACTTACAAGATGAGATAAATGTAGTTTAAGAAAATGGAAGGCGGGGCGTGGTCCCTATAGAATCGTACTGAATTCATCGTATTTTTGCAAGTAAACTAGGTAAACTAGGACCTGCAAAATTGAAAACTAGGAGGTCGGCGTGGACCCGTAAAAGCGAGCCAAAAAAATTAATCATATTTTTGCAAATAATTGAGCAAGAGAATTGAAATCGGTATGCTATGCATTACACCGAGAATCCAATGGGCGTGGAACTATATAAAATAACAAAAAATAATCTCGTCATATTTTTGCAACTAATTGAAATAATGAATGGAATGAATTGACCCAAAACATGGCCGGCTAGTTCAGCTATTACTTTGAATAATATATTTATAAAAATTCTTGCACAATAGATTTGTAAAGAACATGGCAAAGCCCCATGGAAAATGCTCATTTTCAGTACCGTTATCACACCAGTTTTTTGGTACAGTATAAATGAACCGCCCATTTAAAATTTGATATCAATATTGCGTCTAAAATTGGGTTGAATTCGAGTGACGAGAATTTAAGCTGTTTATACCGAAGTTACCGGTTTTTTTCTGTTAATATTTTTTTATGCTAATAATTCCTGAAAATTTCAAGATAGTCTCAGTTTAGAGGGTGCTAGACTTGGCCACTAAATTAAAATCAAAATGGCGGATCCAATAAGTCGGATGATTTTTTAAAATTTATTGGATCATATTAAAACTTTATATTCGGTGATTTTTGGGGTCGCTAAATACGAATTCGAAGTCAATATGCTCATCTTGAAATTTCGCTCGGATAATTGGGACATCATATGCAACTATTTAGTATAAAAAGTTTTAAAAATCGCTACCGGAAGCTGTACTTTTTGGTCATGCTCTTCTCAGAAGATTTTTTTTTGTTGGAATTTTCACCAATGACTTACTTTTTTATCTGTGTGTGTTTCATTTTTTTAGATCTCTTATTACATTTGTTGTTAAATTCCTTCAATTCATTTCAGCTTATTTTAATCAATAAATTTTTTTTCCCACAAAATATTTGAACAAGACATATATGACAATTTGTTAATGTTTCCCAAGTACAATTCCATAGTTTAATAATAATAAAAACTAAATAAAAAATAAACAGTTTTCTTCGTAAACATTTAGACACACCGGGTGTTCGTTGCAATTGTTGCCAATTAGAATTAATGCGTTTTTCTTATGAATTAAAGAAAGTTAAGTTTTCGTTGATGTCGACCAATCAAACAACCAACAAAACCAAGTGTATACTGTCAACTTTAATATAGTAAACCTGAATGATCGAAAGACGAGTAGATTGCTGGTGTAAGTCAGAACGTAATTTCCTTGCACTAAATCATCATATTGACTGTCTGGGTAACAGCGGAGATAAACTCACCCAACTAACTAACCAAGCAACCAGCCAAACAACCAAACGACCAATTGACTAACTAACTGACGGAAGGACAGACGAACGAACAAACTCTGTGAATCCCCAAACTACCCGCCGAGTTAAGCGTTCAAGTGCAGTGAAAAAAACAAAACAAAAAATTCGGCGCATTGAGTAAAAGCTAAGGGCATTCACTTTGAAGCTGTACGAAAGAAATATTGTAAATTGTGGTCGGTCCAAGGGAAAGTTGCTGGTGACCAACGCTAACGTCGCGTCGCGTCGCCGCTAGTGTTGGCGATAATTGTGCGTTAGATGCAGCAGCCACAAAGACCAATGAAATCTACTGCAGCATTGCAACAGGAAGCAAGCGCATCGAAGCAACTCAATTTTAACTGCAATTTTTTTTTTTGTTTTTTTTGTTACTGAAAAGCAATTGGAGCATTTTGAGATGAGTTGAACTGCAATGCTTGAACTAAATTGAACCAAACTGTACTGAACATTCAACGTTGGCGGTTATAAGTTACTTTGCTGCAGTTGCTGCTGATTTGTTGTTGTTGTCGTTGAGGTTAGTCTGGCCGGGGGTCTAATTGCAGCAACTTTGACATTTTCGATTGCAAGCATAAAATATGTGTTGAACTTATCTTGTACTAAGGCGGCGGCAGTTGATGGTTGATCAACAGAACATTTGAAATGCAATGGTGTGATAATTGAGTGCTTGTTAGCTTAATCAGTACTGACTATATTTATTATTGTAACTATAAATCAACAGGGTGCAATTATTACTTACTACTCAACTTGGAACGATTGTTGATGAGTTGTTGAAGATTAGAAAACGCAACATTAATTAATTGAGTTGTAATGAATGACGAAAAGCAATATGTGATATCACATTATGACATGTTTTGTTGTAATTTGTGATATATAGTTAACAGCCAAGCAATTTAGAGAGATACAATGAAGCTGAAAGTGTAAGTAGAGCAAAGAAGTTAAGCTGTAACATTGAGTACACTATACTATTCAGTTGTATATGTGTGCTACAATCGAATCATTATCACAAAAATAAAAATGTCAAAGTATTAGTGTAGCTTAACTATAATATTGCATCCATTTAACTAAAGTATCGCTTATGTGTGCATTTAGGTGCTTTCCCTGTTAACAATCAGCATAGCTAATAGCAGCAGCAGCACAGTCAACTACGACGATGACAACATTAAGTCGTTGCATTTCAATGCCTGACAACCTCATTAAATCTAAATCAGTGCAACGTAGCTGCTGCACCACATTTGCTATAAAGTACAATTACCAAGGTAAATAAGAGTACGCGTATAACCAACTGCAACTGCCGTGCATAGTTTTTGTGGCTGAACCGCGATGTTTTCATTAAATGGGTCACATACAAATACCGAGTATTGCCATTGCTGCTGCCTACACTTGGTGCAACCGACCGACCGACCAACATTTACATTGTGGCCAGCGTAACACGCTAATTAAGTGGGCGTGGCTATGCGTAATACGCCAACGCTTGTTTGCTAGTGCGTATTACAATGCTTGAACTGGGTTGGGTTGAGTTTGGCATTGGGAGTTGGTTTTTCATTATTGGCAACTCTCGTACAAACTCAAAACTACTTGACTAACTGACTAACTGAGTGACGGACTGACGGACTGACGGGCTGACAGCATATTTACCTCAAAACGTCTGTTTGCTATCGCACTGAATTTCGTAGTCATTCGATTTGTTCTCACAACTGTATTGCACTATCTGACTGACTGACTGCTGACTGAGTGACTGGTTCGACCTGACTGGTTGTCATATGTTTTGATTGCAAACATGTCACAGCAGCTGACAGTTGGCGGTTTGCATATTGAGACAATCGTTTCGATTCGATCGATTCGAAATGTATCGAAGCTAACGAAATCGCATAAACTAAAACCAAACCAAACCAAAGTGCTCTGTGCATATAGAAAATTGCAAATGTCCTTGTTAGGTTTAAACAATGCGTACGAGTGGTATTTCATAATTGAAAAGGTTTACTCTATTTACTCGTTTACAGTGCTATAGTAAAGTGTAGAACAATGCTGCATATCAGAGTATTACAAAAAAATGAAATAAAGTGAATTCCTGAGAGCGCTTTAAAATTGAAAAAAAAAAAAACAAGCCAAACTTTTACTACGATAAAACCGAAGCATAAAAACCCGTCACACAACATTATTAAAGCCAAATAACATTTATACAAATTATATTATACAAATAATCAAATGTTCCTAAAATTTCAAATCTTTATCAGTTTTATACGTAAGATTTGGCTTGATGTAAGATGCAATTGTACCACATTTGAAGACTGTACCACACTGATTTTAACGTATAGAGTACACTGGTCCTAGAAAGATTAGATTTCAACTCAGTATTTTTAAAACTGAGTAAATAAACAGACAGACGAAGAGACGGACGTGGACTAGACGACTAGTCTCATCGAGCTAATCAAAAATATTTGCGATATAAGCAATCCGACAAACTGAATATGCCTGTTTTACACTATTTGGCACGGTATGCCACTCTGGGAAAAAGTTGAATGGAGGACATTCTGGTGACTATAACTAAAACGATAATAGTAAATGGTGGTGAAGTTGTTAAGGCCATAATAATTTCTGACTTTAAGAAACCTTGTTAAGTCGTTTTAGCAAATTAACTAGCTAATGTAGCTCGGAAAAAGCAGCTTTCGGTATTTTTTTTTTACAGAAAAACTCGTTGGATTTTTAGAGATTAGACCGAAAATTGCGTTGGACTGGGGTTCGATGGGTCTTCGGCAATGGCTGGCAAAGACGACGGCGTTCAACCCATTTTAAAGCTAAGGAAAACCATCAACTTCGGTAGGACCGAAGCTATGTACCACACTTTGCATATGAACATCAGTGGCGTGAATAGTATTTATAATAAGGATGGGTAGGGGTCCAGTGTCAGGCGCAACCCAGCTTTAAGAAACCATGTTTGCGTTCGTATTAGAAGCAAATGTGTCAAATTTTAAGCTAAAAATTCGGATATAACAATAATTTGATAATTTAAAAACTTAAGTTTGTATGGGGACTGTTATAAAGGCTGGATCCGTACCATATCAGTAGTATACATAGAATGCGGATAGAAGTGATTTTACTTAATTTGGAGTGAGTACCTTTATAAATAACAAATATTTTCATCCAAAAACCAGAAAAATGGACGATAGATTTGTATTGGGGCTAAGCCTTAAAATAGGTGTGGACCCTTGGTGTTGACATTGGATGACATTAGAAGTGGTTCCACTTAATTTAGAGTGAATATTTCATAAATAATCACTATTTGACAAATTGGGCAAAACAATACCCCAAAATTGGGCGTGGCATTCTTTGTCTTTAATGCGTTATAAACTTTCAGACAAACTAATAATACTCTCCAAAATATGTGTGGCGGGTATAAATTAACAGAATTTTTTTTTTTTTTTTTTTGAAGCTGAATATTTATAGGCTTTAAAATAATAAGGGTATACGAGGGATTTCGATTAGAAACTTTCGACCAGAGATGGAACCTAAGGAAGTACTATAGGTTTGTTTTTAACGCTACACTACAATTACACAGCCCTGCATCAGTTTTGCGAATAAGATGGGACCTAGTGTTTCCGAAGGGAATTTTCGTGCTGAACACGAATCTGGGCTCAAAGATTCCATCACGTCAGGTTTTCGGGAAAAAGGGGTTGAAAACCCTAAAATAGCGTTTTTGGCCATTTTAAAAAAAATGTAGAGCAAAACCCTGACGTGCTACTATCTCCGTTATTGTCTACAATTGAAGGTTGAACTTGCTCTTTGAAATGAGCCCTATCCCAAATTATACGCATGCACCCTTAGAGTAGGGGGTCCACTTATGTTAAGGGGGGTTGGAAAAATCAACATAGGTAATCACCTACACCCAAAGTTAAGAAATACTAAAGAAGCAGTGTTTCTGGGGTATTCAATTTCGAAGATTACAAATCTGCAGTTAGATTTCAAAAATTCAAAATGGCGGATCTATGGCGTCAACAAAAACCCCGAATATCAAGTTTCAAGTGAATCGAATCAATTTTTAACATTTTCGTCCGCCATATTGGATTCGCCATTTTGAATTTTTAACCTACATTGAACATTTGTTATCAGCCTGCTTCTTCATAATTTAACTTTGGGGTGTAAAATTAGTGATGGAAAATTTTTGAACCCAGATTCGTGTTCATCACGAAAAATAGCAATTTGCAGGGCTGTTATTATTATTACTTTTATATCCGTTAATATAGTGTGAATGGGTATATTAAGTTTGTCGGAAATTTTTTGATGGAGACCTCATAAAGTATATATATATCCTTGATCAGCTCGATGAGACAATTCGATCTAGCCATACCCGTCTGTCTGTTGCAATATGATTCATTCGCTCAGTTTTAAAGATATTGATCTGTAACTCGAAACTTAAGTTTTTCTCGGTCCTAGGTACTTTGTATGATACGTCCGCTCTAAGGTGTAACCCCCATTCAAACTAACCGCTCGTTTTAGAAATTTTGTATGGAAATATGTTTTATTTATGAACATATTCACTCCAATTTTAGAAAAAAACAAGGAAAAACGTTAACTTCGGTGGAACCGAAGCATAAATACCCGCCACACGAATCTTTGAATAGTTTATGAGTGATCATCAGTGGCTTATATACATTTATAAATATATCGACGAAAATAATTAATTTTTCATACAAAAGTTAAAAAAATCGGTGAGTTTGTATGGGGGCTATACATAAAAATGGGCGTGGCATCTTGGTTTTGGAATTGGATGATATAAGTTTTTTTACCCAATTTGGAGTAAATAAATTCATAAATAATACCAATTTTTATTCAAAAATTGAAAAATGGGCGGTAAATTTGTGTGGGGGCTACACCTAAAAATGGGCGTGGTACTTTGTTTTGATATCGGATATCGTTAGAAGAGTTTTTATTCAATTTTGAGTGAATATATTCATAAATAATACCTATTTTCATTCAAAAATTAGAAAATGTGCGGTAAATTTGTATGGGGGCTATACCTAGGAATGGGCGTGGCACCTTGGATTCGACTTTGGATGACATAAGAAGAGTTTTTACCCAATTTGGAGTGGATAATACAAAAAATCGAAAATTTTTGGTAAGTTTGTATGGGGGCTACACCTAAAAATGGGCGTGGCAACTTGGTTTTAACATACAAAGTAGTCGTTGCCGAGAAAAGCTTAAGTTCCAAATTTCGGCGTAATATCTATATATATTTTCTTCGAAAAAATTGCGAAGAAATAAACGAGACGGACAGACGGACAGACAGACGGACAGACAGACGGACAGACAGACGGACAGACAGACGGACAGACAGACGGACATGGCTAAATCGATTCGTCTCATCGCGCTTGATCAGAATATATATACTTTATGGGGTCTACGACGTCTCCTTCAATGCGTTACAAACTTTCCGACAAACTGAATATACCCTTCACACTATGTGTGGCGGGTATAAAAACATCTAATATCATACTAAGTACATACCACTGATATGAAACTGATCGGGTCACTGTAACGTATAGCCCTATACAAAATTATCTTACATTTTTTAATATTTTCAAGAAAATTATTATTACTTCTGTATTTTAAGCATAAAGTTTGATGCCAATATTGTGTATAAACTAGGGTTATATCAGACCGTTGACTCCCACCTATCCCACCTCGAAGTTTTAACAAAGCCACTGATGATCACACATACTATTCAGAGATTCCTGTGACGGGTATTTAAGCTTTGGTTATTTCCATGATTTTTTTTCTTTGTTTACAGTAAGCTTAAATCCATTTAACCAATAGTAACGTTTTTTAATGGTTTCTCACTTTATTTTGTAAAGAAAATATATCACATTTGATTGATATCGTCTACCTTGAACTAAGTTACCGCCCACTTAACACCACAGCAGGAAAAAGGTGCATAGTACTATGTGAAACAAGTGCTAAAAAAATTTACACCTGCAACACTTTTCGAAAAAGTAAAACAGCAATTAAAATTGCAAGTCAGTCAAGCGCCGAAAAAAATTCAACATTCGAAGCAGCAGACGCACAACAGGAAGCCATAAATAAGAATTCCCGATCGAAAAAGAGTGTGTGTGTGTGTGTGAGTATATGAAACACATAACACAAACACATAACATATCATTTGAAACAATTTTCAAACAAAATAACTAACACCAAATGTAGCAGTTTTACAAAGTCAGGGTGCAGTTAATATGGTGTATTTTTAGACTATTCCAAATAGGATTACAAAAAAAAAAAAAAACACTGCAGGTGAATTCACACTCTTCGTCATCGTCGGCGTCGCCAGTCTCGATGATTGGCTACTATTTAACGCTGCGTGAGTTTTCCCTAAATTAAATGCAACGATCTAAGCCATATTTGAAACGCATGCGCAGCGCTGTCTAGCGAAATACATTTAAAAAAAAAACTGGCGCTTGGCGGTCAATTGCTTTTGAATTCGTTTTGTTTTTTTTTTGTTTTTTCCACATTTTCCAGGCGTTAACAGTAATTTCTCAGTTCCTGACGGAAGCCGCGTCACCGCGTTGTATGTAACGCAGCAGGACTTGGCACCTAAACAAATTCGGTAAGACTTACAACTAATATTGGTGTCTGGTTTGAATTTGGTTTAAAACAAATCTTTCAAGATTTCAGTTGTTTTTCGAAAAGTGTTTTTAAATTATAGGTTTGCATTTGAAGGTAATTAAATTGCGTTTTTTTTTTTTTGGTAAACCGCTTTGTAAAGGGAAGAAAGCACAAGTCTTCTGTGATTGTCCAGTGTTGATATCCTTGACTAACACCTTAACTACTTTTTGGTTGAACTAAAACATTAAATGCTGCGCGTCCAAGAACATGTTTTGCGGCACAACGAGGCTGTAATTATGCGCGGCGCCTTTAGGTAATTAGCCTCTTGTTATAAATTTTATATAAATTTTACAGACATGTGTATATGAAATGACTGTTGGCAGTTATTAACATTCGAATGAGATTTCATGAGGCATATGCTCTCAGCGCCATGTTGCACTAATAAAAACTTAAAATCAAAATTAAAAAATTTAAAAAACTAGAAATTGCAGCTGTAATTGTAAGCAACAAAAGAAACTTATGAAAAATATGACAAATATTGCAATTAGCTTATACGAATGCGAATACTCACAATTGGCTCAAGCGAATATTCACAAATGGTATAAGCGAATATTCGCAATTGACGTATGCGATAATCGCAATTGAAGTATGCGAATAATCGCAATTAACGTATGCGAATATTTGCAATTGACGTATGCGAATATTCGCAATTGGCGTATGCGAATATTCGCAATTGGCGTATGCGAATATTCGCAATTGGCGTATGCGTGCGAATATTCGCAATTGGCGTATGCGAATATTCGCAATTGGGTATGCGAATATTTGCTATGCGAATATTTGAAATTACAGTATGCGAATATTCGCAATTGACGTATGCGATTATTCGCAAATGACGTATGCGACGAGAAAGAACGTGAACATTGCGATTAAGTTCATAAAAATCTAATCTTTAATTGTAATTTTCAGTTTTTATGAAAAAAAAAATTATTTTAAGCATTTTCTTTGCCCACTTAACGCAACTGCTTAACAATGCAGAAAATGCAACTTAATGCTCAACTAAACCTTCAGTGTCACTGTCAAATTGTTAAAAGCTGACATTATTCAAAGATTATGGAAACGAACTCGAAACTCAACACTATTCAACTATTTAACCAACCCGTCAGAGCGCGGCTGTCTTGTTAACAAATGATTAATGAATGCGCTTTCGTATCAACTTCAACTGACTTCCAAAAAAAAAACGAAAAATAAAAATAAAAAATTAACCGACATAAAATGTTAAAATGAGATACATAATATCCAAGTGCATTTCTAAAAATTCTTCTGTTGCTGCTTCGCTGTCTCAAAGAGATACTTTGATGATTCGCACTGAGGGACATAATTAGTGTTGAAGGTGCGCAAATGAAATGACTTTTGGAATGGTTTGACTGACTAACTGACTGACTAAATGTCGGTGTGTTCAGCTCAGTTCGAATGGAATGGAATGGAATGCCGACGCGCCTCATGATGTTTTAGTGCCTTTTGCCATTTTGCATGATGCCCTGCGTACATTTTGACACCTTGAATGCAAGGTGTTGACGATAATTAACTCTAATTGGGTACTTCAACTGAATTTTACCGAACTGCGCTGAAACTGAGAAACTGAACGGAACTGAACTGAGCTGAGCTGAGACATGCGCAAATTAATGAAAATTATTGTTTTGCTCATTGGACTTGAGTGAATATATTTTTTAACACTTAACGAAAAACAGACGTACAAATATATTTTGAAGCTTTGGATATACAGTTTAACCAGGTTTAAGTAGGCGCCTAATTATTTTGACACCTGCTGAAATTGTATTTTGGCAATACGAAAGAGTGTAGCCCTTTTATTTCGGCGCGATTTTATTTAATTTAATTTGTTTTTTTTTTTTTTTTTGGGAACATAATTATAGGTTTTTGTCGTTTCACACCTCGAATGCTGTCTGATTTCGCAAGTTTTAAGGTGTTGAACTAGCCTTGAAGTTTATAAAGTATGAATTTAATGCAGCTTGAATGATGAACTGCCTGAATAAAAAACTAAAATAGTGAATGGAACAGCTGCTTCCTGCTTTTGTCGTTATATGTAGGCGCTGAATATAAAATATCTCTTCCTTGATCATACACATGTTATTATGGCATAAACTCACTGATCTTTCTAGTGTAGTTGTTGTTGTTGTTGTAGTGTAATCTAGTACTAAACTATTCATATGACATTTTTTCGCCTTAAAATGTAAAAAAAACATCACACAAAACATAATGTGTGCATTTTATCAACTCTTTTCATAGACGATCTTTAAATGATCTTTATATACTTTAAGGACTCTTTATACTACACTTTACTATAGTATAGTATACGATCGCGATAAGTTCATTGTTTAAGACATGTGTTGTATTTTTTTTCTTCTGTGTTGCCATTGTTTGCTACGCATATTTTTCGTATTTTTTTTTTCCTTTTCTTGTTTTTTCCGAAACAACGCAATTTGGGTTTCACTTTTTTCACGCTCATATCTTAACCACAATTTCATGTGAAGATCATTACGTTCAGATAATGATCATGTAGCATCAGTTTTTCCTTTCCTGTTTGCACTGTGTTTACTCGTAAGTTGGCTGTAATCACACATTCGATCGTTTTAGTTTTGGTTTACAACATGTGCAGATTTTCTATTTTTTTTTTTTTAGTTAAATATTTAAACTTTGTAGGTGTCAACCATATGATGATCCCTTGCAATGATCGTTATCGTTAAATTTTTAGTAACCACAACAGCAACATATGCGCGCATGCGTATTGTACGTGTGTCAAAATTGAGTTTTCAGAATTTTCTTTGCGGGCTTACAAGTTAGTTTTTCTAAATGTTTCTACCAAAACTAACAACTGTTGTTTTATATTCGTGATAAGTTTCTTTTTTGGTTTAAAGAGATATTTGTAAGAACAGAAGAGTGGTACCGTACATAATTGTAAACATAATTGAGATCTGAACCATAGCAACATTTATTTAATTCGCTAAATTTTGGGATAAGCTAGCTAAATTTTCATAAAAATTCCTAAAATAAGAACCAAATTTAGAAGTTTATCATAAAAATAATCCGAAAAGTTGCTCCAACGATAAATAAAAAAAAAATGCCTTACATAAAAAAAAAAAAAAATTCAAAGGAAAATACCACTGGTTCCATGAAGGGCATAATCAAAATTGAATTTGGAGTTCCTAGATTAGGTTCAATTATATTTCATTGCTATAACTAAACAAATGAAGTATATTTGTATGGGTGCTGCCAATTAAAATGTGTCTAGGAAAAAAAAAACAGTTCTGGAGAATTCCAGGTTTATGTTTGGTGTGTCTACTTTTAATTTTCTTCGAAATAGTACGTTTTTTATAGCAGACGGACGGTCAGACAGGCTGATTAATAAAATATTCTTTATATTGTCATTCTTGCCTCCTTCAGGCTGATATGTACATTGCCACAAACATAATATACCCTTTAGGTCAGGACTGACGAGGCGAGAGAATTCCCCGCACTCGTTGCATTAAAGAAGTAAGAGATTTTGTTAAACGACCTTCTTTTTTGGCTCATTATCTTGAAAAATTAAGGAATAGTAGGTCTTCCTTCTTCGTTTTTTATACACGTCACACACAGTGCAATAAAGTCCAACAAAGAATATATAGTATATTCTTAATCGCCTCAACATATCGATCTAGTCATGTCCGTCAGTCTGTGTGAAGGTATTGCTTCGAAATTTTATACTTAAGCTTTTTTAACTCATTTTAACATTGTATGTTTAAATTAAATCGTCTTTTAACTTAGATCCCACATAACCCTACATTCCATTTTCTATTTTTTATATAGGAAAATGATTATTAATAAAACTATGGGCTAAGCAACATCAACTGTATAAATTTGGTTAAAATCGGAACACCAATTTTTAATTTTTTAGATCATTTCTAATCTAAATAATATTTTTATTTGAAATTTGATGAGTTTGAGCTTTATGTGAACGAAACATTTTGGTTTAGATCAGAATTTTGCAATCCTACCTTCTTTGCAAAGAGCTATCTTCTTCATATGATGTGTCACATGTATTTTTTCGAAGTTAAAGTTTTTATACCTGCCGCACATAGTGTAAAGTTGTTTTGCTCATTGTAACGCATTAAACGAGGCATCGGAGAACACGAACCCACAAAGCATAAATATTATTGATCATCTCGATGAAACAAATCGATTTACATAGTTATGACCGCCTGTATATCTGTTGCAACTAGAAAAGTTTCAATATTGTCCTGAAATCTGAAACTTTAACTTTTTTGGTAGTTGTAGTTTGTATATCTGAACCAAGGTGACACGCCCATTCTCAGGCATGCCTCCCAATAACCAACTAGGTGGGGTGGCAAGTAACCTCTTTGGGACTTAAAAAAAATTTGTTTTTTTTTTTTTTTTGTTTTATTCAATGTAGTCCCTTTTTAGCTATATACACTTATTCCAGTGATTTTCCAATTTCTTGATCCCGTCCGATAAGTAGTTCTCCGGAAGCTCAGCAAATTACTCCTCTGCGGCGTCGATGATTTCCTTGCATGAGCTGAAATTTTTATTGATGAGCTATCTTTTGAGGATTGGAAAGAGATAATAGTCCAAGGGAGCCAAGTCGGGCGAATACGGTGAATGCGGAAACAATTTTAGCCTAAATCATTGATTTTAGCCTTGGTTTCGATGCTCTTGTGCACCGGCTCATGTCATGCATGTCTTCAATCGCTCCATAATGCACAATAATACTCGCTGTTGAGGGTTGGCCCTTTTCCGAGGTAGTTCACGAAGAGTGTGTCATGACAATCCCAGAAAACCGACGACATAACCTTTCCGACCCATCGAGCCTTCTTCGACCGCTTTGGAACACTCGGGCTGGCTTCAGTCCA
The DNA here is from genome assembly GCA_018903435.1 of Leucophenga varia. Classification (NCBI taxonomy): domain Eukaryota; kingdom Metazoa; phylum Arthropoda; class Insecta; order Diptera; family Drosophilidae; genus Leucophenga; species Leucophenga varia. The sequence continues at coordinate 14,132 of JAEIFJ010001553.1, forward strand.
TTGCTGTGTTCTCATTCTAATTTATAGTGTGTAATAGTGGATCCATTTTTCATCAACAGTTTCAAATCGACGCAAATGTCCACCCGATTCCGTAAAAGAAAGTCCATCGTTTTTCTCCATACTCAACATGATGGAAACCATCATAGCCTTTTTGCAGTAACAGCGCATTCTGGTGATCTAGGAGGTTGCCTTACATCGCATCTACTGCCTATTTTTTGTATGAAAGTTTTTATATGAAAATAGTTATTATTTATGATTGTATTCAGTCCAAATAAGGTAAAATCATATCTATTGTCATTATATGTATACACTATCGAAATAATACGGAACGGGCTACTTTAACACATTGTTCAAACTGCATCTAAACTTATTCTATCCGACTCACTCCTTTGCGGAATATTATCTAAGTCATTGATGATCACACGACGGGATAACGGTTTTTCGAGTTTCGGTTCCAATTTTTTCTTTTTTTATACCCGTTACAAATAGTGTGAACGGGTCTATTTAGTTTGTCCGAAAGTTTGCAACACATTAAAGGAGGCATAAGCCTTATAAAGTATATATATTATTGATCTGCTCGACGAGACGAATCGATTTAGCCATGTCCGTCTGTCTGTCCGTCTGTCTGTCCGTCTGTCTGTCCGTCTGTCTGTCCGTCTGTCTGTCCGTCTGTCTGTCTGTTGCAATGCGTTTTTCTCGGAAAGTTTCAAAGATATAGACCTGAAACTATAAACTTAAGCTTTTTGTGCTAATAGGCAGCTTGTATGTCAGAACCAAGTGCAACGAGCATTTGTAGATATTGCCCCCATACAAACTTACCTTTTTTTACGATTTTTTTCTATGAAAATAGTTATTATTTATGAATGTATTTACTACAAATCGGGTAAAAACACTTCTAATCCAATATCCATCCAATATCGGAAGAAACGTGCAACGCCCATTTTTAGATATAGCCTCCATACAAACTTACCATTTTTGAAAATTTTTTTTGTATGAAAATTGTTATTATTTGTAAATTTATTTACTACAAATAAGGATAAAAGCACTTCTAATGACATCCAATTTCAAAAGTATGATGCCACCCCCATTTTTTTGATATGGTCCCCATACAAAACAAGCTCCCATTTTTCAGATTTTGTATGAAAATAGTTCTTATTTATGGATATATTCACCCCAATCTTGGAAAAATCTTTATTACTGTTACCCTATGAATATGCTACCGATATGACAAGGTCGAGCCACTATAACATATAGTCCCAATCAAACTCACCTTCCATTTTTTTATTTTTTCAAGAAAATGATTTAAGTTTCGTGTGGTGGGTATTTGAGCTTCGGTGCTGCCGAAGTTATCGTTTTTCCTTGTTTTTAAAATCTTTCCTTTATAAAATTTTCCCTGGACTCCCGAATTTTTCCACGACGTACCTTATTCGGGAACTGGGTATAAACAGTTATTCTTATTCAATTCTGAACATTTTGTACAATGTGTAGCCGCTACATTTCTGTACAATCGCTTAAATTATTGAATCTAAGTAGTTAAAAAAACAGATACCGCACACAGATAGCGCCGCTTAAACTCTTAATACTTTAAGAAAAAACTTTAAATGTTGCCGCAATAAATTGAAAGTACTTAAACTCCTTACCTCAGAGCTATTGTCTTATATCATTGAAGCAAAAATGCCAGCTGTTGTGACAATTGCAGCAAGTCTTATAACAAATCAATGCACGCTTATACCAAGTATTGCACTACTTCTTTTTCTGCCTCTTTAAGTAAAATTTTTGTGCAAAAAAGATGCGCTTGTCTTACTAAGGAAAACAAGATCATTGATAAGCGCACAAAAACAATTTCAAATGGAATAACGACGACAAGTAAAAATGTGGCTTGATTACAGCAATTGTGCACAGAAAAAAAGAAGCAAAAAAAATCAGCAAAGATCGTTTTAGATTGTGCATCTAGGATTATGGCATTAGAGTTTTACTTTGCGTAAATTGATATTTCATTCTTTTTCCTTTGCGTACTTTATTGTCTCACGATTGAAAATGCACGTACTTGCGATATACTATATGCATGCATGCGACAAGCTAATAATAGTTTGCTTTTGGTTAGTAAAATAATAATAAGACTTGAAGGCAGCAGCATGAACGCAGTTGACAAACCCAACAAATTGATTTTCGTCTAGCCTATGTAGTGCCTTTATTATTTGTTTTTGCTTTGTTTTTGGCTCTCAAGTGAAATGATCTTAATCAGTACTACATGTATCTCTATCTCTATGAAGCCCTACCCTATACACTACCTGTTTACTGCATTCTTTTAAAAATATAATTTTGGGTTTTTTTTTTGTTTGTTGTCTTCAATTTCTCATCAGCATGCAGCGTCGTCATTTCATCGTTTTCTATCCTTTTGTCAACTCAGTCTCAGTCCTTAACTCAAGCCCAAAATATTTAGTTAGGTTTTTACGTGTTCCTTTTGGAACCATTGTTCTTATAGATATCGATCATTAGATATTTCTTTCTTTCCCTTTTATTTTTATTTTTACTTTGCTTTTAGGCATTGTCTCAATTTTTTTTGTTGTTTTTCTTTCAGTGACATTGTTGAATTTATTTATTGAAACAGAGTCTACATACACGTACGTGTGTCCTGCGTCATCAATTATTATGTAAGATATTTTCTATTCTGTATAGTTTTATTTTCAATTTTTTTCCATGTACAACTCGCACACGTACAAATTCGTGGAATTTTTGATGTCAATGTTGACATGTTCTATTATTTATATGAAAATACTATACAGACATGATTAAGTATAAACATTGTTTGTATTTTTTTTTTTTTTTGGTTTGGTTTTCATTGGATTTTGATTTTTAAAGTAAAAGTGTGGCGCTTTATAAATAATTGACCACCTGGAAGGCATGTTGACAATTGTTTGTGGTTTATTTGTTTGTTTATTTGTTTACTTTTTAAAATACCTTAAATTATATTCAAAATAAATTTAACTTCATTTTTCAATTACTCACTTCAATCATAATTATTTTATTTCCTGTTGACAATTTCATCAATCAGTTCCATGCGCATGCATGTCAGCAACAAAATTATTATTATTGAATTTTCGTACTTCTGTTATTGAAAAATCATTAAAGTTTTATGTTTCTTTAGTCTCTTTTATTGAATACACTTCATAGATGGTATTCAAGTTTTTTTTATACAGTTTGTTCGCACATATTATATTTACTATGACCGTCTGTCCGTATATGTTATATGTACATATATATGTGTATATGACCGTCCGTTTGCATATAAATGTCCGTCTGTCCGAACTTATACGTCCGTCTGTCCGCACTTATGTTATGTATGTCTACTATATATGTCCATCTGTCCGCACATATTCGCGTCTGTCCGTATGTATTATATGTATGTATATACTATATAAAATATATGACCGTCTGTCCGCATATAAATGTCCGTCTATTCGCACTTATATGTCCGTCTGTCCGCACATACTATACACATATACGAGGTGTGTTCAAACATTATCGCGAATTTATGAATTTTCTCGAGTTACGTATATTCGAGTTTCGATTTTTTGTGGTCTGTTATGTTGGTACATGTTGTTCACTTATGCCGACAAACTCGGCCATTTTTAATGTTCACTTAATTGTTGACAGCTGCTTTGCTTGCACGTGTTCTGGATCGTCTTCGATTTTTACCTATTCAAAAATATAGATCAAAGAACCTGTATCAAATTTTTTTTTCTAAATGGAATAAATGGAATAAAAATGTTGAAGAAGGCTTATGGGGACCGAGCTCTACCAAAATCAACAACATTTGATTGGTCATAGAATTGTGGAAGGTTGCAAACGTATTTGGAAGACGAAGAGCTCCCTGATCAACCATCGACCTCAACGGACGATGCTCACATCCAAAAAGTAAAAGAATTAGTGCTTGCACACCGTCGATTAACTATGAGAGACATTGCTGATGAAATTGGCGTATCGAAAGGATCAATTACTACAAATTTTGAACGTTGGGTTTTGGCAAACGTCTCAAGTCTCGATTGGCTCCCAAAAATGATGATTTTTTTTAAAAACTGTACTGATTTTTCGTGACTTTTTTGCAAAATCCAACCAATATAGTTCCGCCAACACCGTATTCGCTTGATTTGGGGCACCGTGTGATCTGGCTATTCCCGAAACTTAAGAGACCACCTCCGGGGATCGCGTTTCGAGTCGATTGAGGAGATAAAAGTAAATCGAAGCAGGCGCTGGCGGCTATACCGGAAAGGGACTATTTGGCATGTTTCGAGGATTGGAAAAAATTTGCATAGGTATTTTTTATCGGGAGGGGATTATTTAGAGGGGACAAAATAGATATTCATGAATTAATAAATAATTTAAAAAAACAAAATGAAATAAGGTATTACTTTTTGAACACACCTCGTATATATACATATATGTAAGTCTGTTCTGTCCACCAAAATATGTCCATCTGCCAACCAAAATGAATATATCCGTCTGTCTCCACAAATATGTTCGTTTATCCGCACAAATATGTCCGTACTTCCCACATTTTTACTTATTCATATGTCCGTCCGTCCATATACAGATGTCCGTCTGTCCGTATACAGATAAATCCATCAGTCCATTTAAAGATGTCCGACTGTCCATAAAGGATGTTCGTCTGTCCATATAAGGATGTCCGCCTGTCCATATAAATATGTCCGTCAGTCCATATAAAGATGTCCGTCAGTCCATATAAAGATGTCCATCTGTCCGTATTAATTTGTCCATATTAATTTGTCGGTCAGTCCGTACAAATATGCCCGGTCCGCATATACTTTTCTGCCTCTCTGTCCATGCAGTGTATTTAAAGTTTTGTCTCAATTGAAGTTATCTTTGTATTCGTATTGAATATTAAAAAAAATAAATTTGCCACAAATAACTCAATACTACGAATACTATTTGACTGCGTGTGCAGTAGCTCAAAAAGTTTAAAACAAAAAAATTCGTTTTTTTTTTTTTTTTTTTTGGTTTGCCACAAGTGCAATAATATCGTGCCACATGCAACCGTATAGTAAGTTACTGTACTAAACTAACTCTACTCAAATCTTGTACTATATGCATCGTATATATACATATATAGTATGTATATATATAGAAGTGCTAAGTGAGATAATCTAAGAGGAACACAACATCAGCATCCTGCATGCAGCAGTTGAGACGCATTTTAAGTGGCCAATGTCCACTTTGACTTTACTCTGTCGTCGCCTGAGTAAAAGTTTCAAATTAAAGCGAGCTGCAAAACATTTATCACAAATCTTTGATGGTTCGCATGTGATCAAAATACTATATATACGCAGATAGTTCTCTTCTCTTCTTCTTCTTCGTTTATTTTTTTGTTGCACTGCAATCATGCAGCTGATTGAATTTCTTTATAGAAAAGTCGTTGCAATTCGCACTTCTTGAATTACTTTGTTTGCAAAATTTTACAACACTTGAACTTTGGCTGCTTTGAAAAATATTTAAAAAAAAAAGTTTGCATGATCAGTTTTGACCAAGTTCTATCGAATTTCAATGGAATTAACTGTTAGTTTGTTGACAGAGAGAAAGCTTTACATGAAAATGATGTAGCTTATTTTTGTTGTTGTCTTTTAATGCAAAATAAATACTTCAAAAGAGTTTAAAATTTTTGTTATATTTAAATGAAGTAATACGTTAATGTGGACGCTATGTATCTAAAAACAAACTATGTCATACGAAAGTATGGAAGATGATAAATTTGCTCCTTATTTCAAGTATCATAGTCAAAAAAAATATAATATGAAAACGAAAACGTATATAAAAAACGGATATACTTATTCTCGAAATTTAGCAATTATTTGATAGCTACAATTTATAAACTGTTTGCGAATTATAAGAGCGGGCCTTATAAGAAAGATTTAAAATAAGTTTTTTTCACAATAAAGTCCGTTCGTCAACCATAAAGCCACTTTAAAAGGTTTCTGTAAGTCGAAAAAAGCTGAATGTAGGGTATTACTATATTCTAGAAAGTGCATAGCACCGTTATCTTTGTAACGTTACTCTATTTTTAATCTACTTTAATAATTTCTGAAGTTCGTTACTTGTAACGCCACTTATCAATATTAATTAAAACAAGGGAAAAACCTTAAATTCGATGTAATCGAAACATTAGTACCCGACACATGAAACTTTAATTAGTTCATGTATGATCTCCTGTGACGTATGTAGATAACATTCCGCCAAGACTGGGGTCAAAAATGTTATAAAATAATAATTTTCTTTTAAAAATAAAAAAAGAATGAAGAAGAGTTTGTATGGGGTCTGTATGTCATAGTAATCAATACTTGTCATATCGGTAGCATATTCATACGATGACAGTAGAAGTGATTTTAGCCAGATTGGAGTAATATATTTATAAACTAGCTGAACTACCCGGCCTTGCTCGTAGTAATACATTATTTTATTTGTCTAGCTCAATTATTTTCAAAAATAAGACGAATTTTTTTTTGGTTCACTCACCCCTCATTTTTCTAATGGATTAAACTTTTCTCGGCGTAATAACATTTATACCGAGTTTCATTTCTCTTGTTCAATTATTTGCAAAAATAAAATTATCGCTTTAATGGGGCCTCGCCCATCGTCCGTTTTTTTCAAACTTTTTTTTAACATGTACTACCGAATTAAATTTCTCTCAAATATTTCCTAGGGGAGCCACGCCCACCGCCCATTTTTCTTAAACTACATACTTCCTTTTTTGTGAAAGTTGGACCAAAAAAATTGACATCTCTACGTCTATTCAATCCAAATGTATGACTTTTATTCAAGGCTCTCATTAGGATCCGTGTTAAAATTTTCTAAAATCCCGTCTAAGTGTCACCTGTAATAAAAATAAAAAAATAGGTCAAAAAAATCTTATTTGGGTTCCTTAGGTCCAAATTTCGAAATCCCTTTGAACGGCTAAAAAATGTTTTTTAACCATCTTTGAATGGAGCCATGTTTCCAGTCTCGTCTATTCACCCAAAGATTATGCTGTTTTTCCGGTCTCAAGCCATCCCCAATCTATGTCGTGAGCAACCCAAAACAAAAAGAAAAGTTCAAATCGGTCGAGTCATTCGAGTTTTTAGTTGTTAACGCACAGCTATATATTTTTATATATATAGATAACAACAATTTTTATATAAAACTTAAAAAATGGGCTCTTGGATCGTATGGGGCTATACTTAAAGTTGGACGTGTCACCTTGGACACCATATAGGGAAGTGTTTGTACCCAATTTGTTGAAAAGTACATTCATAAATAATAAATATATTCATACAAAAAATTTTAAAAAATGGTAAGTTTGTATGGCGGCTACATCTAAAAACGGGTGTGGCACCATGGTTCTGACATGCAAACTGCATAGGATCAAAAAAGCTTAACTTTAAAATTTCAGGTCAATATCTTTAAAACTTTTCGAAAAACGCATTGAAACAGAGTGGCGGACAGACTGACGGACGTAGCTAAATTCGTTCGCCTTATAGAGCTGATCAGTAATATATATATATTACTTTTGAGTCCTCGATCCTCCTTTCATGTCATTAAAAACTTTCTGACAAACTGATAATACCCTTCATACTTTTGTGGCTGGTATAAAAGTTATTTGAAATTATAAAAAAAAGCGAATGTACTTATTTACCCTCCTTAGCCTTCTCCATTCGTTTACCCATACCAATTGCCTATCAAATCTTGGTCAATTGACTACTGTACTTTCAGCAAATCTCATCGTCGAGCTGAATCAACAAATTCGAATTGAATATGATGTTTATAACTCGTTTGATGAGTATTTCCCAATGACTCTTAAAGGGACTTAAGTCCGAAGAACATGAAGGTCATGTCAAGAAACCAATGTTTTTTTACCAAAACCCGGGATGTTGTATTAAGATTTTTGTAATTCCTAGCACTATCTTCTTTAAAACAAGAAAAAACCGTAACTTCGGTGGAAACGAAGCTCAAATGCCCGTTATAATACACTTTTTATAGTTTATATGTTCTAGGTGCTTAGATTAAATTTCACGATGAATTCGATCAAATCGTTATGGAGGCTTTATGTAATATAAGCCCGATCCTTCAATACCGATAGTGTTCACTTAGGTGGTCATCGGAATTGATTCTACCAAATTTTAATTGGATTCATTCAGGAAAAATATATATTTTCATACAAAACTAGAAAATGGGTGGTGGATTGTATGGGGGCTATATCTAAAAATGGACGTGGCACCTTGGTTCTGACTTACAATCTGCCTAGGATCGAGAAATGCTTAACTTTAAAATTTCGTGCCAATATCCCAAAAACATTCTGAGTAAAACGCATTGCAACGGACAGACAGACAGACTATATATACTTTATATACTTTATGGGGCCCCAATGTCTCCTTTAATGCGTTACAAACTTTCGGACTCGAATTGAACTTTTTGGACATTTTAAAGTCGGTCCAATTATGTCTCTACGGTGCGTATGTAAACATTTTTTTGAATCATACATTAATGGATAAAAGGATGTTAAAAAATAACTTACTTTTTTATTAATTTTTTTTTTTTTTTGACATGTAGCCGTTTTTGACTACTGCGTTATATGGGGAACGAACCTTAATACGATAAATAAATGAAAATAAAAAAGGTTTGGCACAACCAACTTGTAGTAGTTACACATCGTATAACAAATAACTCAAATGCTTAAATACCAAAGATCCATCTAATTAATAATCCAAACCAACAAAACTAATGAGCATTCAATTTAGGCATATTTTCAGAATAACTAAACAGAATAAAATGCAGCCACAAGATTGCTATCAAATTATGTCAAGAAGCACAAATGTAAAACAAATGAGTAACAAAAATAAAAATTTAAGAAAATTCTTTAAAAAAATGTTTAGCTGCACTACATCTCGGAAAAACTACTTTCGTTGCAGCAGCCCGCATACAATGTCAATAAACATAAATATCCTTTCTGGTTTATGTGTTAAGGCACATATACTGTGGCAACTAAACCCCAACTAAGCATCCTTTCGGGCTTGTTGTCATAGCAAACAAATAAAAGGACATAGCAGCAAGTATAATCAACAACAATGAACCTTAGAATCTAGAGTACTCGACAAGTGTATGTATGTGTGTGTGTGTATCAAGCAAACAAACAGAACAGGTAACAAACTACATATTACACTATTACACATGAGCGCTGTTGCGAGAGTTGCTATGAAGTTAATATTTTTATAGTTGCCATCAAATAAGAAAGAAAGAAAAATTGTTTATTTTTTTTATTGCATGATGGACACATAAGAAATATAAGGAATATAACCGAAATAGATGCGGCGATAAGCAGACAGGCAGGGAGGTCTGCTATTAGCGCTACTTTCCGTGTAATAAGGATATCAACCCGTTATGTTTGTGTGTGTGTGTGCAGGCAGAAGATAGGGAAAGTGTATACACATACATAGATACTACTGGTACGTTCTGAAACTAATGATGACACACATTTCATATCTTGATCTCTTACTAACGAGTCTGGGGGGGGGGGGGGAGGATGACGCATAAAGTTTTTTAAGACCAAAAAAACGATCAAATTTATAAAGTCCAAGGTCTCGCAAGGTGTTCTGTCAAGAGATGGTGTCTGAAATCCGAAAAATCCGAAAACAAACTAAAAACTAGTTTGTTTTTTTTATTAATTGTAAAATTGTAAAAAATATTCGGAACCCAAGAGAGTATTCGAGACTCACCGAAACGTTACGGGGATTTCCACCCGATGAGAATCTATAATTTTCCCTTTAATGTCGATTATACTTGTTGGGTGGGGTGAAAAGAAACCTCCGTCGGAGTAAAAAAAATTTGTTTTTAAAAAATGTTTTTTTTTTTTTATTTTATTCAATTTAGTCCCCTTTTAGTTCGAGACCCTTATTTTACCGATTTTCCAACTTCTTGATCCTCCGAAAAGTCATTGACCTGAATTTTTATTGAGGAGCCATCTTTAGAGGTTTGGGACGAGAACCAAATCGGGCGAATACGGTGGATACGAAAGCAATCATTTATTTTTACCGATGTTGCGATGCCCTTGTGCGCCGGCGCATAGTCTTGGAAAAAATTGTTTTCGCTTCTTTTTTTTTTTTTTTTTTAACATGTAACTGTGCATGCATACTCTTTTATATCTTTTACCTCTAGATCTCATAGCCAAAGAACTGGCAACGAATACAGCTATGAGAATCAGAGACGGCAGCCTGGCTCAATAGCAACTACGAACACTCGAAGATACTCAACCTTCTAGTGTCCCTGCCACCAGTCACCGATTACTGTACGTCATACCCAACTTTTGGTAAGAAGTACGAAATCTTAATCCCAACAAGAGCTCAATGGGAAGACCTACCCCATTTTGAAACCAACGCCATTAATATTTACACAGACGGGTCCAAACCGAGGGAAGGGTAGGAGGAGGTATCTTTTCCCCGGACCTGGAGGTCAGAGAATCCTTCAGACTTCCTGATCACTGCAGCGTTTTTCAAGCTGAAATGATAGCCATACACGAAGCTATGCATTTTCTGGGACATCACCCAATTCGTAGACAAAAAGTACACATCTTTTTCAGATAGTCAGGCTGCCTTAAAGGCGCTTGACTCGTGTAATAACACCTCCAAAACTATTTCCCAGTGCCGCAAATCCCTTAACGAGATGGCGGAGCAATGGGATATTTGCCTCACATGGGCTCCGGGTCATCAAGATATATTTGGTAATTGCGAAGCAGATAGATTGGCCAGAGGGCCACAAATTCCGTTATTCCTCCTGGGAGGAGTTCGACTGAATTCCCATGGCCTCTCTAAAGCTGCGGAGTGAAAGAAGAATTAATAAGAATAGCAGAGATTAGATGGACCACAAACCCAAAATGTAATATCTCGAGACTTACGTGGCCAGAGTATAGCACTAAACGAACAGCCCAGCTCATGCGTCATAATAGACAGACCCTATCCGGGATGGTAGGAGCTCTCACGGGACATTGTCTGGTGGGGAGACATGCCGTCCGACTAGGGGTAGCCGCAAATGACTTCTGTAGGAGCTGTAGAAACGAGGAAGAGGAGGAGACAGTAGTACATTTTCTCTGCCACTGCCCAGCCCTTGGTAGAATAAGGCTTACCGTACCTGGTAGGCCGTTTCTTAATAGCCTGGCGGAGATTGCATCAGTAAAGATTGGTGAGGTAGCCGCCTTCATAAGGAAGACGAGCTGGTTCGAGTAGGAGGATTATAGAGATCATATGGTATCACAATGGGCCTCTTTGGCTAGGTGACGTCGCGGAAATTTCGCGGCGGCCATTTTAACCTTACCTAACCTAATTGTGCATGCATTTTATACTTAAAACACGCGTGCGCTATGACTGTACATCTCTGAATAAAGGAAAATAAAATTAACCCTTTTCTATGCTACTTTTAAAAACTTACAGTATAACCCACGACTATATTCGTTTATATTTTACTGCCATGTAAACGTATAATGCTAACCTCTATAGAAATTTCTTGACCATAAGCATCTATAAACACATACTTTGCTTGTTTGAAGATTTCAAGTGGTATAAAACTTTGCGCTCTATAAATATTTTGCTGTCATGGGGCTTAATAACACAAGAAAAAAAAAAATGGAGGTAACAAAATTTACTTTAGGTTATAGTTTATTTGGCAATCATATTTTTACTCAAAACACAACTAGTACTCATCTAGCTTATTAGCGCTAATATTACAAATGCATAAACAGTGACTGTCTTTAGGGATAATATTGAGCGCTATCTTAATTTTATGATCTACGTTTTGATGACATAAAAATGTATCTTTTACTTTTTTTTTTTTAGGAAAATTGGGCGTATTAGTTAAAACTACTGCTTGATGACGCCCAGAAATAAATTGCTTTTGCGTTTGATTAGTAAAATCCTATGCAGCTGCTTGCGCTGCTAATGAGTTTGAGTTTTTGAAAAGTGCGCTACTTAAATGCTTCATATTACAAATGCAAAGTTCTAAACAACTAAAAAGCATGCTTAACTATTTCCACAAAAAAAAGTTAATTATTTTATCAAATAAATTTGTAAAGTTTTTTTAATTTAGATTGATGACATTAAATTTGTCGACAAAACCATAACAAGTAAACAAAACAAAAAAAAAAGCATCTAAATACTTGATGAATGAGTGTCGAATTTGTATCTGAAATGCAATAGAAAATATGTAAAAATGTGGGCAGTGGCAGCAACAGAAAAAAGAACAAACAAATAATAAATCTAAATTTATAGATGAGTTACATTGAAAATGATGACATAGAAGTATTTCAAATGCAACTTAATGTTTATAAATGCTCATTTCCATATCAGAACTTATTATAAAGTATAAAAATGTTTTTCTCTCATTGCTGTTGCTGCTGCTGCACGCATTTCCTTTGAAATGTCAGCACAACATATTCAGTTATGACAGATCAGATGAATATATATATGCAGTTGCATATATCCAAATCGTTTGTTGTTGTTGTTGATAACTTTACTTGTTACATATATGGAAAGGGCAGGCAGCCAGGCAGACAGCCCTTATAAATACTTTGTTTTGAAGTCTGTTGTTCAACATGCAAACAAACTAAACGACCAACCGATTGATCGAACGAACGAACGAGCATTGAAATTCTCTATATTATTCGTAGTTTATGCTATTTAAATAAATGATGGATTACAAAAGCTGTCGAAATTTTACATTGTTGCAGTTGAAATAGTTTATAGAATGCTGAAATAAAGAAAGAAAGAAAAAAATGAAAATTGTGCTTAAAATCTAACCAAAACGCATTAAGTCAGTCATAAGCTTTTTTCTCAACAAACGAATTAAATTGCCCTTGCAACTAAGCCATATGTCATTGTCTTTATAATCAAAGTTTTGCTTTAATTTATTTCAATTTGTTCGAGATAAGTTTTAAATGGTTTAGATTGCTGCTACTGCTGCTGCTTCACTTGAACTAGATTGTTTAATTACTTTGGCCGTATTTAGAGCAAGAATTATGTAAATTTATAGACAAGAAAAATATGCAGAATAATTTAAATCTTTGAATAACAATAAAACAAGCCATTTAGTTTTGAGATTTCGTTTACTCAATTTTTCAGAATGGGTGCCACATGTATATATGCTAAGTACGAGTATATCAGATCAGAGTACTGTGAAATGTGTACGTTGACAGTATATAGTTTTTTATTGATATCAAAATAAATTAGGGAACATAATAAAAGTATTTTGAAATAAAAAAAAGAGAAATGTACTTGTAAGAAAAGCAGCGTAGAATCGTTGTGCTTAAGTGGGCACCCTTTTCTTAAAATAAATGAGATATACGTGCTGAAAGGCAGGCGCGTTAGGTCCTTCTAGAACGGGCTAATGGCTTTATAAATGTTTACTCAGAAACAACTAAGCCGATCGTCTTCAAATTTTAGTATTTTTAATACATAAAGATCTATGTTAGCGATCGAAGGTATCTTTTTTATGTAAATCATTTTTCTAGAGCTGAAAAATTAGCATTTTTTTTAAAATCAAATTTCAAACCTTGACAAGACGCCATTGTATCAAATTTGAATATTTTATTAAATTAAAAACAAGAAAGAACGCTGAAGTCGAGTATGCTCGACTGCAAGATACCCTGTACCCAATCTTAATGTACCGTAAGCTAAGTCCTATCTTTGTATATACCTTATTGTATTAGATTTTTAAACAAAAAACTTGATGGTAAACTTGTTGGGGGCTATACCTAAAATTTTGTTGGTCTTACCCATATTGGGATATTTTACTGGGACTATCATAGACATAATTTATGCTAAATTTGAACTTCCTAGAATAAAAAACAATAACGTTTTTATGCATAAACCCAAAATTTTGGGGTACTTTTTGGGGGATTTGTTTCCCCTTAAATGGGTCTAGAGAAAAACAGTTTACAAGTGAACACTTGACGGCTCAGGAGAGTCTAAGTTTCAAATATGGTGGGCCTATCTATTATAGTCTCCGAGATAATCTCTCTCATACGGCAGACAGCATGACAGTCAGACGGACGGATGGATGAACGGACGGACGCGACAGACATAGCTAATGCTGATCAAGAATATATATACTTTATAGGGTCTATCTTGCCTCCTTCTGTCTGTTACATACATTCGCACAAACTTAACATACCCTTTTACCCTTTGCAGGTAACAGGGTATAAAATATTCTGCAAGTGAAATAAATTTAAAATCTTTGTCGCCTCAGATGAACGAGCTCGGCCACATCAATTTGACCGGGCATAACTCGAGTTCTTTTTAACATTTTTAACTTTTTTCTTATAAATTAAAGCTTAAATTGTGCACTTCTATATAACAAATCGTTTTTCTAAAAAAATTAATTGGAAAAATTTAAAATAAGTCGATGTTAATTGAGAAAGTTGTAATTCAACAACGGAACTTCACGTCGAGATTGTTTCAGTGCTCCCTCACATTTTACAAAAATTTTATTCTTTTCAAGCGGCTACCCAGAGCCATCGTGAATCCTGGTACGTACAACAAAATCAATTGCATCGTTGAAGAATAAGCTGCTAGAAAGGGTGCTGCCTACCGATAACAAAGTTTTGAAGAAAAATTCTACCCCAAAGAACCCATATACTAGTATGTTCCTCAAATTTTATTATTTTCTGGTTTAAAAGAAATTAAATTTTCAACGTTTTTTTATTTGTGGACCAGTCACTCAAAGTGTGGAGGGTATTATCAGTTTTTACCCGTCTGGAAATTGTTTGTAACGATTTAAAGGAGGCATCGTAGACCCCATAAGGTATATACATTCTTGATCAGCTCAATGAGACGATTCGAAATAAGAAGATATTGAAATGATATTTTGATCCTTAAGCATTTTGTATGTCAGGCATTATTGTTCCACGCCTATTTTTTTGACATAGCTTTCTGGCCTGAGCCTCTGTATCCATCCGACACAAGTGAACAGCCCAGGACAGCCTTTTGTATTTGATGTTTCCGACTATGTCGATATCAGTATATAGTTCATACAGATCAACCTTCGTGCGTATACGGGGTTGTCATTTTCCACTCTAACTGGACAAAAGATTCTCCGAAGTATCTTCGTCTCAAGCACGCCCAACGCCGACTTATCCAATTCTGATGACTCATGTGCTGCTTTAATTGACTGTTAGTAACATGCTTCGTTTAATTTCTGATTGGTGTTGTTGGTGCTGTTGCCCAGATAGTCGAAGTTTTCTATAGCCTCAAAGCTAAAGTTTTCTGTCCTTAAATACCGTCTACGTCGTGTAGATTGTCTGCGGGTAAAGCATTAGTTTCATTGGACGGGACTTTTTTTTATGTCTGAGAAAGCCCCGATGACTGCAATAACTTTTTTCTTTTTTGAAGGAATTAGCTTGCTTTCTTTACTAAAAACTACAACTACAAATCGTAGACATTAGATTTATAAAATTATTTTATGAAGCCAATTCGATCGATTTTTATTAGCAGCTTCCATTGAATTTCCAATGGAGTAATTGAGGCGACATCTAGTGGCAATATTGCTGCCATCTAACGTTTTGTCTTGTAAACCAAAAACAGTTAGCTAAATCGAATTGGAAACTCTTTTCTAAACAGATCAATACTAATAAGAACAACTAACACATGTACAATTTTAATCTAATAATTAATGAGAATTTTTACCCATTCAAAGTCATAGACCAAAGATTATTTTTTCTAAAAGCCCCCCCTAATAGTACATATTACCAACAGTGAGAAATAATTAAAATGCATATTTAATTTCATCAAATAAAAGCCAAGTTAAAAATATGATTTCCAGGCGAACTTTTTTTTTTAAATTTAGTGACAAATATTAATTACATATCTGTGTGCTTTGACACTAAATAACGAGATGAATTAAGATTCTGTGAGAATTTTATGGTAAAAGACACTCAAAATGAGTAGCAATTAATATGCGCTACACATTACATTATACTTTTGATACGCTACACACAGTTTGTTATGTGTACTATGGGTTTGTTTTAGTTTTCTTATATTCAAAAAAAAAAAAAATATATATGAGTAATTACATTTCTAGAGTCGAATTTTACGGGACTTAATAGTTGATGCTCCAAATGATTGTAAAACGGAGAGCTGTTTTTTGAAGGAAACCTTTTTTTTATAGAAGTTAGCGAATAGGCGAGGGATTAAAAATTCGTTGTCGACCAATTTCAAATATTTAAGCCGACCCGTGCCTCTCGTTTTGTTTTTTTTTTCAAAATTATCTTGTAGCTCCCGTTGTACTGTCCATCTCTATAACGAATGCTATTTGCCAAACACTCCAGCTCTGCATCTAAAGTACTTTCGAACTCTTTTGTAGTCCAAAAGTAACTAAAGATCTTTCTTATTTTAAAAAACTCAAGTGTAGCGTATTTAAGTATTGTTTTCACTAATAACAATGTTTTCTCATATTTCTAGTTGCACCCAAATGTAATGTTTTTCACACATAAGTGAGTTTTTTCCAATTTACATCTAAATGCGCGAGAAAAAAAAAAACTAAGTGGAAAACTGCATGGCAGCAGAGCAGCTAAACGAAATCTAATTTAACAAAACAATATGTAGGATACCAAACCATACATTGGTGGATTTGTTCACTCTGCCACTCATCTGGTATATGATGTCATCATGTCATTTCATTGCTTTCTCTCTCAGTTTGACAGCGCAACAATTTAAATGTTGATGGAAAAGGATACTGCAAAAAGATACTAGGATACACACACACACACACACACGCAGACACACACAACACACAAAGGCTTTCTCGCGTTGTGGAAAGTGTGAAAACTCATTTGTATCAAATTTCCCATCCATACATTGTATGCTGCAAAGTGTACTTCTTTTACAACTTGCGCGCTCATCTAGCTTAGGTTTGGTTATTGTTGAGGGTGTCGTGTCGGTGTCGGTGTCGTTGTCGTCTATGTCAATGCGTTGAAATATAGCATAAATTGATGTAATAAACCGAAGCGATGTGATACGACGCTGCTGACAGGACGTGCAATATGCTGGCAATCGAGATGATAAGTTATGCTGTATAGGTATGAAGTAGATTAGGGAGAGAGAGAGAGTGCGACGATGCTGACTATGATGATGATGTTGGCAATACCAACAAATCAGACGACATGGGGTCTAACGCATATAAAGCCTATTTTGAAGTTTAATCTTTTTTATATATATACACTTTTTTCTCCATTCATTTCATCCTGTGACTTGTTTTTCAGTTTCTGTCATTTGGAGATACTCGTTCGTTCGTTCGTTCGCTCGCTAACTCATCACCAAAATTGACATTTTTGACAGCTCATGTAATTGACACTCGCACTTGCCTGCCTGCCTGCCATATAGACACTCAGACAGACAGACAGACATACATGCCTCCATGACACTTGTGATGATTTATTTCATCACTTGTTTACTGCGGCTGCTAGATTTTATTATGTGCACTTGTGTAGGAAAAAATTACATACATACATACGAGTTTATGCAAAGATATTGTTTGTAGCCGTGATAATCGCTGCTATGATATATTTCTAACTACAATAAAATGTATGTAACTCATTGTCAGCAATTGGTTGTCAACAAGTCTATTGACGTCTACAAATTGAGTGCAGCGTGCAATTTGTAATTTTATTTTTATATTTGTCACACATATTGTAGAGGGCATATTCGAATTGTCTGAAAGTTTTTAAAGAAGTAGAGGAGACATCGTAGATCCTATAAAGACGAATCTATCCATTACCGTTTGTCCGCACATATCTATGCATTTTGTTCGATCAAGATATAAAGATATTAAGCTGAAATTTGGAACTTAAACTTTTCTCGGCAACAATTAAATTAAGTTCGAAACTTAAATTTTAACGTGCAGCCCCATTCGAACTTACTGCTCATTTTTTTGAAATTTTGTATGAAAATAGGTATGTATAGGTATATGTAATACAAAAAACAAGTCCTAAGTTCTGTTGGTGATCGATGGACGCGAAAACAACTGGACGGATTTTCACCGAAATTTTGCATGTGTGTTCGTATTCACAATAAGAATGGTTTAGGGGCAAAAAATTGAAAAATGTGATTTTGACCCTGGGCCTAATGGGGGCCTTGAAACGGAAAAGCCAAATCTTTGGAGTGAATAGATGTGAAGACTTGAAACAGGGCTCATTTGAAAAATGGTTAAAAAACATTTTGGCGTTCAAGGTGTTCAAGGGATTTCGGAATTTGGACATGGACCCATATGTAAACCCAATATAGATTTTTTGACCATTTTTTTTTATTTTTATTACAGGTGAGCACTTAGACAGGATTTTCGAAATTTTTGACACGGGGCCTAATGAGAACCTTGAAAAAAAAGTCATACATTTGGATTGAATAAACGTAGAGACTTGAAACTGGGCGTATTTGAATGATGGTTAGTCGTGTTTATGGGACTTCCAAAATTTTAACACACATTTTTTTGAACAATTTATACCAAAGAGAAGCAAAAAAAAAAAAACAAGGAAAAACGTTACCTTTGGTGGAACCGAAGCATAAATACCCGCCACACGAATCTTTGAATAGTTTGTGTGTGATCATTAGTGGCTTATATACATTTTAAAAATATATAAACGAAAATAATTAATTTTTTATACAAAAGTTCAAAAATAATCGGTGAGTTTGTATGGGGGCTGAATATATAAAAATGGGCGTGGCATCTTGGTTTTGGAATTTGATGATAAAAGAAGTGTGTTTACTCAATTTGGAGTAAATAAATTCATAAATAATACCAATTTTTATTCCAAAATTGGAAAATGGGCGGTAAATTTGTATGGGGGGCTATACCTAAGAATGGGCGTGGCACATCTGATTTGACATTGGATGACATTAGAAGTGTTTTTAGCCAAATTGGAGTGAATATATGCATAAATAATAACTATTTTCATACAAAAAATCGGAAAAACGGAAAGTTAATATGGGGGCTATGCCTAAAAGAGGGCGTGGCATCTTGGTCTTAACACTGGATGACAAAAAGAAATGTTTTTACACAAACAATTGGGAGCGAATACATTCATAATTAATTACAATTTTTATACAAAAAGTCGGAAAAAAACGGTACGTTTGTATGGGGGCTATACCTTAAAATGGGCGTGGCACTTTCATTCTGGTACTTAACATAGTCGTTGCTAGATCGGATTCGTCTCGTCGAGCTGATCAAGAATATATATACTTTATGGGGTCTACGATGTCTCCTTCAATGCGTTACAAACTTTCAGACAAACTGAATATACCCATCACACTATGTGTGGCGGGTATAAAAATGTTAAAAAAACGAAGTTCCGTACGTGTTGAAAGCTCGGATAAAATTTACACTACTTATGTTGCAAGTTAAACTATTCATAACGAGTTTTGCCATTGGAACACAGCTGGACACAATTACCAAAGCGTTTTCCAAAGAGAGAAACCCGAGAAGGGAATGAGCAAAAAAAAAAAACGATGTTTTTAAATTTTTAGTTTAAAATATTTAGAGGACCTTGAAGGATGAAATGAATTTTTGCATTTGTCTGAATACTGCGTCTTGCTTTCGTTCAGCGCTAGTTCCAATAAATTCACGAAAGCACTGCCTATAGCGCTTTGACCTTTGCCGATTTCTTTTATATATAATCGCGACCAGTCGAGATAAACTTTTAGAAATTGGCGTAGTTTTTGCTTTAGAAAGTGGAAGAATTTGGTGACGTACCATCCTGTCTAAAACTTTTATTGGTATCAATCGATTCCGTCTTGTTATCGTAGTATTTCGATTTTATCGTCGCTTATGTATTGATCTTTGTCTCTCTAATTTTGAATAACCCGGATCTAACATATTTTTACATCGTGGACAAACCAAGTAGGTACCTACGTACCTAGGTTTCGCCAGCTTACCGAAAGGTCACACATAGATCAGTACGATCCTTAATGATACCGATGGCGGTGGTTGTTCGAGTTACAGAAGCCTTTAAGTATTCCTGGAGATACTTTATAATATTTTAATCGTGTTTTAGCAATTGCTGGACAGTTGTAGATGAGGTGTTCCAGAGATTTCACAATTCCCTCTTCTTCAAACTTCTTATAGCCGTCTATTGAGGTTATACTTTGCTTTTTTGCATTAATCGGCTGCTAGGCAATGATCTCTCAGAACGCCCACTAGTAGTCTGCAACTCTCTGTTGGAGTTTCAGCAAGTAGTGTGCTAGTTTTTAGTTTTGGGCACATTATTATACCTGTTACACTAGTGTAAACAGGTATATTCAGTTTGTCGGAAAGTTTGTAACGCATTAAAGGACGCATCGTTAGAACCTATAAAGTATATATATTCTTGATCACCTCAACGAGACAAATCGATTTATTCGATTTATTCTCTCATTTTTAAAGATTTTGGGCTGAAATTTTAAACTTAAACTTTTCTAGGTCCTGTGTAGTTTCTATGTCAAAATCAATGTGCCCCCCCCCCTTTTATGTATAGCTCCCATACAAAAGTACAACATTTTTTTAAGTTCTTATATGAAATAAATGTATTTATAAAAGGAAATGTATCCAAATATGGTTAAAATGTTTCTTATACCATGCCAAATCTTCAGGTTTAAAATTGGTCCAAATCGGACCGCGAATTCCTAAATTTTTAAGAATGTATTTAATTTGTTTAGTATTTTGAAATAAAATTTAATACAAATGCTGCACACAAAGGTTTATCAACGTCAAATGATGTGTAACAGGTTAACTTTTTTCTTGTTTTATTTTTTTATTTATTTGCTTACTCCGCTGCTTTGTCCGCATTTTTTTTTTTTTTTGTTTCTATTTGGTGGTTTAGTATTAATTGTTCAAAAGAATTTGGGTTCAAACGTAATCTACGACTAACCATCATTTCATTCATCTAGGCCCCGGGTCCAAATTTTCTAAAATCCCGTCTAAGTGCTCACCTGTAAAAAAAAAAAAAAAAATATTGGTCATAAAATCGATATTATGTCCACAAATATTTTCTAGTAATCTTTTTAAATTTCATACGCATTCAGATATTTCAATATTATTTAAAACAATTTAGAGCGACTTTAAATCTTTTTTCATTGGTGCACCTTTTTAAGGATCAGCCGATACAGATTGTTGCAACAGCCTAGACAATTGAAATAACTCAACGGATAGCTCATTAACGAACAAAAATTTAATATATTCTAATATTTCGTTGTTCTTTTCTGATACACACAGCTGTTCTATAAAGATCATAATTGCAATAAATCATAAAATATATTTTTAGCAATTTTATTCAATCTATTTCTAGCAAATTATAGCAATGTCAATTAATACTCGTACTACTACTACGACTATGACTGCATGTCTCAACAATGCTCATGACTCTGTCAATGTTATACACAATTGGCCAGAACTCTCCCTTTAGTACTAGTATGTGCGTCCGTTGTAATTCTGTTCAACTGTCTACAACTGTCGCATGCCACATGTGCAACATTTTATCACTTCAGGCAGACCGAATAATTTAACGTAAAAATCTCACTAGGCACACACATATTTGATTTTCATGTTAGACAGAAGTCACAGAAGTCCCAACAAATTGTAGCCATGTATCTATGCGACTTCTATGTATCTATGTATCTATGTATCTATGAATTATGTTTCTATGTATCTATGTATCTATGTATATGTATCTATGTATCTATGTATCTATGTATCTATGTATCTATGTATCTATGTATCTATGTATCTATGTATCTATGTATCTATGATATCTATGTATCTATGTATCTATGTATCTATGTATCTTGTTTATGTTTTATATGTATTATGTTTATTGTATCTATGTATCTATGATTAGTTTTTTTTTTTTAAATATACGCTTAAGTTTATAAGATGGATAGGATGTGATAGCTATGCCCTTCGGAACTACCTGTTCAGTATTACTTCGAAAGGCTGGCGAATGACTATTACGTCATGTTCATATTATATGTTGTTCTCTTTCGAGTGCGCGCATCAATTTCATAACCTTCGTTATTATGCCTGTTACTGCTTCCCATTTCTCGCTGCTTTCCAGCATTTGATTTACAATGTTCTCTGGTGTTGCCGTGGTACCAATCTGCACGTTGAGCTCTATTCTATCTGCGTGGAAGGTGGGACAGTAGAAAATGACGTGCTCGACATCCTCAATCACTTCGCCGCCACATCGTGTACACCACGGATCTTGCGCATGCCCGAATCTATGCAGATAGGCACGAAAGCACCCATGGCCACTGAGAAACTGTGTGAGGTGGAAGTTTGTCTCACCATGTTTTCTTGTAAGCCAGGGTTCCAAGTTCGGAATCAATTTGTAGGTCCACCGACCCTTGGAGGACTCCTCCCAACGATTCTGCCACTTTTCGATCACTGTTTGTGGGACTCTAATAGTTGGTGTGTTTGATTCACGCCTCATTGTACGTTTAAGCCTGGCTTCTTCTGCTAGTAGTTCAATAGGTGTCATTCCACTTATGATTAGTACCGCTTCATCTGATATAGTTCGAAATGCACTACAGACTCTAATTGCGCATAGCCTGTATGTTGATTTAATAGCTTTTATGTAGCTTTTTGTGTTGCATGCCTCTGCCCAAATAGAGGCCGCATACATTAATATTGATGTGGCCACGTTAGCGAGGAGTTTTCTTCGTGACTGGCTTGGACCTCCTACGTTCACCATTAAACGAGATAGAGCTGCAACGGTTCTAGATGCTTTTTGTTAACATAGTCTAGGTGTGGCTTATGTGTAAGCCTGTGGTCTATTACGAAGCCTAGCTGCAATATTTCAGATTTTGACTCAATGATGTGCTCTCCCACGGTCAATTGAACCTTCTCAGCCACTTTTCTGCTGCTTACTAGTACGCACTCGGTTTTGTGCTCCGCTAGTGATAGGCCGACTGATTTAAGCCAGTTTCTTATGAGCTCAATCGCTCGGTTCGCTGTAAAAGTAACTTCCTCAGTATACTTTCCTGTAACACATATAGCAACATCATCTGCAAAGCCAATCACCTCTACCTCTCTGGGCATGTCCAGGCGGAGTATCTTGTCATACATCGTGTTCCATAGTAGTGGGCCGAGAACAGATCCCTGAGGGACTCCGGCCGTAACCCCGTACGATTTTAGCCCCTCTCCTGTATCATAGAGGAGTTTTCTCTCCGAAAAGTAGCTCTGAAGTATGCGAAGCAAGTAATTGGATACGTTGAACGCGACTAGTGCTTTGATAATTTCCGACCAATTGGCAGTATTAAAAGCGTTTTTGATGTCTAATGTGATAATTAAACAGTACTTTTTTGATCCACCTTTCCATCGTTTTCCTTCGGTTGCCTTTCTTGCTGTGTTGACCACTAGCTCCAGCGCGTCTACTGTGCTCCTTTTCTTTCGGAATCCGAATTGATTGCTTGAGAGATCGCCGGCCTGCTGTATGGAGCACTCTAGTCGATCATGTATAATGCGCTCGAATACTTTACCAACTGTGTCAAGCAGGCAAATTGGACGATACGAGGATGGATTGTCTGCATCCTTTCCAGCTTTAGGTATTAGGACCAGTTTCTGCATCTTCCATTGGGGAGGAAAGACCCCTTCTCTTAGACAGCAAGTGTACAATTTAGCCAGTTCGTCCGGGTGCAATCTAGCTGCTGCTTTGAATGCTATGTTTGGCACGTTGTCTGACCGGGAGCTTTTTTATCACCGACCTTACTTACAGCTCTTAGTACTTCCTCTTCCGTGACAAAGGGCACGTCGTGTGGATTGACAGGTAATACCATTGGACTCATCTCTGCTTGATGGGGGAACAGAGTTTCGACTACTTTTTTAAGGAAGTTGTAGTCCGTTGGCGTTTGCTGTGTAAAACACTTAAGCTTTTTTTGTTACGATTTTGTAGGCCAATCCCCAAAGGTCCTTATCAGTTTCTCGCAGAAGTGCGTCGAAGCATTTTCTTTTGCTCTGTTTAATTAACAACTTTAGCTCATGTCGTTTCTTTTTGAAGATATCCCGAAGACCTAGTTCACTATTCGGGTTTCTATTTCGTTGGCAAGTTCGCCGAGCTCGGTGACACTCCCTTCGAGCCGTTTTTATCTCCTCTGTCCACCAATAGACTTGCCTGTGACCTTGAAAACTTTTTTTTTTTGGCATTGAGGCGTTACAAGCCGCGGTCAGACGTCTTGCAAATTCCGTTGCCATATGTGAAGCAGTACCAACGAGGCAGAAGTCTCCCATGTTTTCCCTGAATGCTGTAGCGTCGAACAGGTGTGCCTTCCAACCATAGACTTGCTTATACTGCCTTTGGGGGGCTGACATAATGTCGAACATTATGGCCAGATGATCACTATTTGTGTATGTGTCACTGACTCTCCAGACCACCTTATCCGCTATGCAGCTGCTTACGAAGGTAAGGTCTATGACAGACCCTCTGTTATTGCGCTCGAACGTATTCTGCGTGCCAATGTTGGCCATTTGCGCGTCTAGGGATGCAAAAGATTCGAGAAGTGCAGCCCCTTAGAATTCGTTCGCTGACAACCCCATTCTACTGCCCAAGCGTTAAAGTCCCCAGCTATCACGAAAGGACTATTGGCTCTTGCGTCGGTTACAAGCCCATCTAGAACGGCTTGGAAGTTGTGAATATCTACACTTGGTGGTATATAGCAGCTATAGAAAGTAATGTTGTTTACGCATGCTCTTGTATATCCTGGTGTTTGCACCGCTGGTCTTTTCATGAGAGGGTATGCACCACATGCCCAGAGACTTGCCTTGCCCGATGCATCACTTATCCACACATTTTGTTCCTTAGCTCGGTAGGGTTCACTAAGGATTGCCAGATCTATGTTTTCTTCTTTAATGTTTTGTGCTAGGATGTCTTGCGCAGCCTCACAGTGATTTAGATTAAGTTGAATGATCTTCATTTTCTGCTCCTGTTAATCATCTTTCATAGCCGCCTTGTAGTGCGGACATGCGCTGCAACCAGTTGCATGCTTGTTTTCTTTTTTATCTAGGCCACAGAGAATGCAGTTTGGTTCGGCCTTGCAGACTTTAGCAACATGCCCTATGTATCCATATGTATCTATGTATCTATGTATCTATGTATCCATGTATCCATGTATCCATGTATCTATGTATCTATGCATCTATGCAATGTATCCATGTATCTATGTATCTATGTATCTATGTATCTATGTATCCATGTATCTATGTATCTATGTATCTATGTATCTATGCATCTATGTATCTATGTATCTATGTATCTATGCATCTTCATCCATGTATCTATTTCATCCATGTATCTATGTATCCATGCATCTCACATCTATGTATCTATGTCTGTGTATCCATGTCATCTATGTATCCATGTATCTATGTATCTATGTATCTATGTATCCATGTATCTATGTATCTATGTATCTATGTATCTATGTATCTATGTATCTATGTATCTATGTCCATGTATCTATGTATCTATGTATCTATGTATCTATCTATGTATCTATGTATCTATGTATCTATGTATCTATGTATCTATGTATCTATGTATCTATATCTATGTATCTATGTATCTATGTATCTATGTATCTATGTATCTATGTATCTATGTATCTCTATGTATCTATGTATCTATGTATCTATGTATCTATGTATCTATGTATCTATGTATCTATGTATCTATGTATCTATGTATCTATGTATCTATGTATCTATGTATCTATGTATCTATGTATCTATGTATCTATGTATCTATGTATCTATTTGTTTTTTTATAATTAGTGTAATTAACGCTTTGCGGCTCAGTGCGTGCAGAAAATTGTTTGTATGTGTGTGAAAGGTTTTCATATTATTTTAGATTGGATTGTTTAGTTCATTCAACTGAGTGTATTAAGCTGTGTTCTGCTGATTGTTCGGCTTAACCCAGCTGCTCCACGTCAGCTACAATCAATGATAATTATGTGATAAGTTTTGTTGCAGTTGCAGCGTTGTAGGTTTCGGTTGAATCGATTTGGAGCAGTCAAAGTACAAATTGCGTGTGTAATAAATTAACACAGATCTGTGATAACTTTTTTTAACTGCGTAAAATTGTGCTTGATTATAAATTGGGAAGGGGGAATTAAAGAAACTATTATAAGCTTAATAAAATCATTTATCCACATAAAATCTTAAAACTAAAGCTCATTTTTACAGAAGGGGTAGGTAGAGCCAGTACAAGTAAGTAGAGTAGAAAGTACCCTAAAGCTCACTACAGTACACTAGAGTACAATAGAGTATACTAGAGTACACTAGAGTACACTAGAGTACACTATACTACAGTACATTAGGTACACTTGAGTACTCTACAGTAACTGGCGGAGTACACTAAGAATACAGTAATATTATACCTTCTCCAATTTTTAGTATTTTTTTGCTATATAACTGTATAATATAAATATTTTATATTTATTTAGCAACCTCTTTTCATGATATTTTTAATAAATATTTCCCTTTTGAATAGTTGTCATGCGTAATTGCAGCTCATTAGCTTGTGCCAATTTTTCACACTGACAATCGTGTGATTTTCTCTCTCATAACAAAAACAAAAAATATATACTTATCTACACTAAAGCATTAGGTCAACGTCTAATCAAAATGCTTGATAAAATGATAAAAATTGAGTAGCAGTTGACAACAACTGTCAAAATGTTCAAAGTAGCGATAATTACCCAAAGGAGAGACAAGCAAAGCCAAGACAAAACATGGCAAAACAACAGACAGTCAAAGTAAAAGGAAGCCAAACTCCTAGAAAAAAAAAGACTTCATATACGCGAAACAAGAAATTGACAATGTTGTGGGGGATAAAAAAATAGCGCGACAAATGGCAATTACGACACCTTGGAGCAGGCACTTAGGAGTAACATTAACAAGCGACAGCAGGCAGGCAGGCAGGCAGGCAATAAAGCGGCAATAACAATTTCTAACGATTGTCTAAATGGACAGAAAGAGAGACAAACCGGGGGCGCAGTGAAAATGTTGACGACAAATCAATTAAAATGCCTCAAAAAAAAAAAAAAATAAATAAAAAAAAAAAAAAAAAATATAAAAAAAAAGTAGCACAGACATTGCTAAAAATAAACTAATATAAGCCACCCACAAGCAAGTGAACCAAACCAATGCAAAACAAACTGAAACGAAGAAGTAAGAATCTAGTTGCAGCAGTTCGCATTTGCCACATGCAACATGTTGCGCGAATCGAAATAGGATTAATGTCAACGTGCAACGCCTACAATCAAATGATACAAACCAAGTCAAGAGAGAAATTTTTGATGTTGCCAAAAAAAAAAAAATTAAAATGAAAAAAATTAAGTGAAATAAAATTTCAGCTTACAAGTTCACAATTTTCGCACAGCCTTAACGCCAACAGAAGATTTTGGTGGGGCAAAGCCAATTTTTTTTGTTGTTTCGTTGTTGTCTGCGCATGCGCCTTGAGCTTTTTAGTCGAGTTGCATTTAAAGCTGGAACTAAGCCTGCGGCTAAGACGTCTTCCAGCGAAAGGTGCGCCTGCGCATTTGTCGCATTCGTATACACGAATTTTTTGTCATCGAATTTCATTTCTGTTGTCTGTCTCTCTGTCTGTCTGTCCGTTGTCTGTCTTTTTTAGTTACTTTCTCGTACTCGTAGTAAACAGAGAAACTAAATCCGCTTTGAGAGTTATTTCCTTTAATCTATATATGTGAATCTTAATTGTCACTAAGCGTTGGTAGAGAAGTTGGTTGAAGTCTTTTTGGAATTTGAAAAGTTAAAAAAGACTTATTACCCGCAGTTGAAAATAATAATAATAATAATATTGTGACAATTATACACTGAAAGAAATAATAAGAGAGTAGAAAAATCCATTGAAAAAAATTATTACTTTTTAAAAAAGAAAATAACACAATAATTAACTAATTCAAATAGAAAATAGACAGTAGAGAGTTAAGAAGCAAAAGAAGGAGTAATGTATGAATTGACTGCCAAATTT
Organism: Leucophenga varia; assembly: GCA_018903435.1. Taxonomy (NCBI): domain Eukaryota; kingdom Metazoa; phylum Arthropoda; class Insecta; order Diptera; family Drosophilidae; genus Leucophenga; species Leucophenga varia. The sequence continues at coordinate 42,168 of JAEIFJ010001553.1, forward strand.
GTCGCATATAAAAAGGAAAATTAGAATATTTTGTTGAATTTGTCAGGTTTTTTCTTAATTTTCTATTTGGATTATTTTTTAATTTTTTCTATTTTCTAATTGAATTAGTTAAGGGGATATAGCCTCCCGCTTTAAGGTTTATATTGAAGCAAAAAAAAAAAAAAAAATCAGTGAATAAAAAACCAAAATGTTGCCGCAAAAGCCATCCTCCTCAGACGTATTCAGCTCGAGGTGCTTAATAACTGTTCCCAATTTATATCTTAGAGGAAAAAAGTCTTCCTTATTAACATGATTTTGAAAATTGTCGAACTTTGCTGCGAAAAACGTGTTTAGAAAATTCTAGTTTTAAACATTTTTACCATTTCTTTGCAATCCCAGGACCATAAAGCAACCCTTCTACGTTGAAAATCTCCTGGACTAGTTCCTGGACGATTTAATGCTGAAGCGCATCTCTTTCGCAGCATCGGTCGGGGAACGATCGGCTTGCTGGATGCGTTTCGCATCGGCTTCGAGGCAAAAATTATAGGCCTGAACACCAATATACCAGCTCGTTTATAGAAGACTTGTCAGTGCATCATTGCAATACCTGTAGCAAGAAATAAGACTTTCCTTCTTCCTTCCTTGAATCATGTTAGCACTTGATTTTTGCTTTCTATGCACGTTTCCCCTTCAAAATGCTTCCAAAAGTCTATCACTGTCCGAGACAGGTTCTGAGGCGCTTAGGGGGTCATTCTAAAAATTAAACATCTCACGAATAAAATCTAGAAGGTTGAAACTATTTTTAAGCAAATAAAAAAACTTTTGGTATTGCCACTTGTCTTACATATTTTTTTACAGTGTACTTTATGCCAAACACATTTGTCAACTGTCAATACTGAACTTTGGCAATTATTTTATTTTCAGCAAAAGGAATATTTTTTTTTTTTTTTTTTTTTTTGTATTTTACCTTAGAAATTTGGATCTCTTTAGCTTTACTAAGTATAAAGCTTAAAGTGTATGGGTACAAACGTTTAGCTGTGTGTTACCTTCGACATAATACCGTTAGTAGTTAATTTAACAACTGTTCGAATGAAAGATTTTCAACGCCGCCATGCGAGTGAACAATTTGACATGCACATGACAGCAAAAAAAAAAAAAAAGTATCTGAAAGATGTAACAAAGTACTTCAGCTGGCTGGCTTAAACTAAGAAGTCTTTACAAAAAGTCAAACCTACACACATGCGCAGTTACATTTTTGAAAGTTGAGGAGTATGAGGAATCGAAGGCGTTAGAAGTTGTAGTTGTGTAGCATGTAAAAACACGCATTCAAACACAGACACTATCGAAGTTGCATGCTACATGGCCGCTGTGTAGCAGATGAATAACTTAAGTGGAAAGAAATTTAAATAGAGATCCTAAGTAGAATTCGTGCCACAGTTCTACGCTTAAAATTTATCGCAGACTTTCATAAATATTTCCGAGATATACTATACCATATATTTATATAATTAATGCCACAATTAATATTCGCACAGAAGGAAAGTCACCTGCTTTGTCACTTGTCTTGTGCCGAACTCTAATTAAGCCAAAAGCAAGAAAACATTTCGAATACAAGTGAAATTCATGCTTTTATCAAGATTGTAGTTACTTTTTTTACAGTACTGATTCATTATAGGACTGCACTGATTATTGATCACTTGGGTGTAAATACAAAAAAAAAATAAAAAAAAAAATGGGCAAAAAAAGGGAATGTGCGAATGTGCACTGCTCTGTTGCATTACATTTCCACTCTGACACTTCGATTCAATTGAAATTTTGCCTTTAATTTACCAAAGCCGTGCCTTAAGTTACAATTCCAGAGTTAACGCATTTCACCCATTCATTCATTCATATGTTATATGCTTTGATCTGTCTGTCTGTCTGTCTGATTCACTCGTCGTCATCGTTGTTGTTGTTATTATTGTAAGTCGTTATTCGCTTAAAGTCATTCGCCCGCTTGTCATTTGATTAATGAGACCACGCTCAGCCATCGATCTCCATTTAGCATTTCAAAACTGACTTTGGCCAAAATCGCTCACACAAAGTTTTAAACTTAATAATACCGCGACGACGACTTAGCAAAATGCGGAAAAAAAACAGACGACTAAATACAATACTCGAACAATAAGAAAGAAGCAGCAGCATTAAATTGGAAAAATAAAAGAATTGTTTTTGTGGTACACGCTCAAGTCAAAGCATGAATAATGGGCGTTACCAAAATGTATTTCACTCATTTAAACTGTTCTGGAACACAATGAACGAGTGTGTAAATGACTGACATATTGAATGACTGTCTTTCTGTGTCTGACTGTCTGTCTGTCTGTTGTGCTGTTTTATTTTTTTTTTTTTATACTTTAACCCTTTAATGACGCATTTTCAAGTGGTTAATGTTGGGCGGAGTTTAAATGATCGCAAGTGAGTGTTTTGCCAATGCAGTGAAGTGTGAAGCGGTTTTATATATGAAAATGGCAGTGAAATGCGTATAAAAGTTTATAAAAATAGATCATTTAAATTATTTAAATAGCATTGCCAACAACGATAAAATTTGTGTTTTGTTTCAAATAATTATAACATGATAAGATGCTAGGCCAAAAAAGAAAACAAGAACAAGGAAAAAAAGGTTCACTTCGGTAGAACCGAAGCTCAATTCATCAAATTAAAATATTGTATGGGATCTGTATGTTATAGTGACCCGATCCTTATCATATGGGTAGTTTATAGATAGGATGACAGTAGAAGTACATTTATATTTACATATATATTTAAAAATAAGAACTATTTTTATACAAAAACACAAAAATGGGCGGTATATTTGTATGGGGACTATACCTAGAAATGGGCGTGGGGGCTATCCTTGGATTTTATATTGGATGACTTTAGAAGTGTTTTCGCCTTATTTGAAGTGAATTTATTCATAAATAACAACTATTTTCATGATACCCTACATAGTGAATGACTGCGCGTTCTCCGCCCTCTACCTCAAAAACGGTTTGAGATACAAAAAAGTGTTTGAAAAAAAAAGTTGTAGGAAATTTCATCACCTAGAATATTTATAATAAATACAAATAGCGTAAATGTTATAGGCAATGAGATATTTGCATAAAATGCGTACAAAAAAATAAATTTTTTACCTTTTGACCTTAATTTTCTACAAGACGCTCACATGCTTTCGTAAGTAGGTTTTGAGACAAGTTTAAGGACGCTAAAATAAAGGCTTCCAGCCGGTTTTCCATCCGAGTTTATCTCATAATTTGGACTCATACAGCAGCCTAGAACGAAAAATTGTTCATGATTTTAATTTCACCACAAAGATTCACAAGAAAAAAAAACAGAAAAAAATTATAATAATTATAAAAATAGATGCTAAGTTCAAAAAATTGCTTCAACTTCCAATTCAAGAACATTAAACTGGCTGTGAATTATAAAAGTTTAAGTTTAAAAATGTTCCTGTATCCGCTATAGACGTTGAAACCATCCAAACAAAGAGTCTTAAACCGGCTTCCTTTCAAAGGCAATAGTGTAAGTAAATTGAAATTTCACTAAAACAATGCATTAGGCATATTCGGTTCATTTAAGAAGTAAATTTTATTAATTTTAGCATACAAACATTTTTGCTTTTTATTTGTATGTATATAAAGGGTGATTTTTAAAGAGCTTGAGAACTTTAAAAAAAAACGCATAAAATTTGTGAAAATCTCATCGGTTCTTTATTTTGAAACGTTAGCTCGGTCCACATTACACTTTTAAATAGTTTATTTAAATGTTCACCAGGTGCCTTAGGGGTCCATTGAAGTCCAATTTTGGCACTATGAGTTTGGGTCAAATTTGTTGGAAAGGTCTTTGGAATAGTTGCTGGCTTTTGTAGACTTAGTACTGACGTAGCCCCACAAATCCTTAAAGCGTCATATCGCATAGATCTGTTCAACTTACCGGTCCATTGAGATGAATTGTCTCCGAAGTTTTCCCTCAAAATGGCCATTGAATCGCGAGCTGTGTGGCATGTAGCGCCATCTTGTTGAAACCACATACCAAGTTCAGTTCTTCCATTTTTGGCAACAAAAAGTTTGTTAGCATCAACGAAAGCGATCCCCATTCCGTACGTTGCGTCCAACAGTTTTGAAAATATACGGGCCAATGATTCCACCAGCGTACAAACCACACCAAATAGGCATTTTTCGGGATGCTTGGGCAGTTCTTGAACGGCTTTGGATGCTCTTCACTCCAAGTGGGCAATTTTGCTTTTTACGAGGTTAGTAAGTATTCATGTGAAATGTCAAAGATACTGAGCATTCTTTAACACCTTGCTGAATCCCGCGTGATCTGTCAAATACTAATGCATGAAAATCCTAACCCTAAAAAAAAATCACTTGTTATTATTCTAGCTCTAACATTTTGTGAACCGCTTCAACTAAAAAAAAAAAGAAAAACGAGGGAAAACGTTAACTTCGAAGCTGAAATACTCGTTACACAACACTTTAATAGTTTATATGTTCACCAGGTGCTTAGATTAAATTTCACTATGAGTTCGGTCAACTTTGTATGGAGGTTTATGCTATATTAGCCCGATCCTATTACATCGATAGTGGTTCATTGGCGACATTTAGGAATCGTTTTTACCCAATTTGAAGTGAAAACATTCAGAAATAGCTATCTATTTTCATACAAAAGTCGAAAATGGGCGGTAAGTTTGTATGAGGGCTTTACATTGTCTAAAAAGTTAACGTGGCATCTTTCATGACTTATACTTAACTTAGCTTAAGTTTCGAGTTTCAATGTAAATATGTATCCAGTAGTCTTGGTCAATGATTTTAAAACGTGTGTAAAATGCACGCAACAGACAGACTGGCAGACAGACGGACAGACAGAAGACGGAACGACTCGTGTCAGACGGCTGGGAGCTGATCAAGAATATTTGTACTTTATGGGGGTATTCACGACTTTCGACTCCCAGGTTTCTGCAGTGTTTTTCCAATTGGAGGTTCCGTCTATACTTGAAGCCTGCGAGCTGTTTGAAAAACTGAATGACCGCGACAGTTTGGTTTTCATCTTCTCGGACAGTTAAGCTGCCATACAGACTTTAGGCAAAGTTGGTAAGGGACTGTAAAACCGGCAATTGTAATAGCAACTTTAACTGGTAACTGGCCCATAGGGGAAAATGTGGCCAATCTGAGAGTCCCATATAATAGGTATTGCAGAAGCTGCAAGAAAGAAGAAAAACCAGAAACGTTCAGTGCATTTGTCCTATAGTCACTTCTATCTGTGGGGTCGACGACGTCTCTTGCAAGGCGTTGCAAAGTTTCAGACAATCTTAATTTACACGTTTACAGCATGTATAACGAGTATAAAAAAATACCAAATGAAACTTCTAAGAATACAGTAGAAAAAAAAATATAATAAAAAACTAAAAATTCATATAAAAATTCCTTAAAAATTCTCGAAAACATAGATCAATAAAATATGTTCATTGCGAAAAATAAAAATAAAAAAAAAAAACGACAATTGCGACATTTGTTTTTGTCTTTTAAAATTTTCTATGGTTACTCAAATTATTGTATTTCTTTCGCAATAATGTGTAGAACCAAAGTCATTTCGGTATTTGTTTATTTGCGTTCGTTGGCAATTTTCCGCTTGCCAAACAAATGTTAAATTATTACCGAATCATTAACCCACAACTGTTCCGACTGTTCAGACTGTTGTCCAGATTGTTGATTTTTGAGAATGTTTTGTATTATTATTTTTTTTTATTTTTTATATTTTTTTTTTTCGCAAAATTTATTAGTGCACAGTAACAACGACATCAATCACTTTTTGCATTTTGTGCAAGCCGCCCGCTATATCAGCTCAACAGTTGCGATATGTTTAGGTCTGAGACTTTGAATGTGCGCCAGCTGAACGACATTTTTCAAGGCATTTTTTTTTTTCTTTTAAATAAAAACAAATGTTAAATTGCCGAAAAACGAAATACGATGTATGCTGAGCATGCTTCATAATGGCGCGGGAATATTTTGGTGAAGTTTGAAATCAGCGCATTTAATGTTTCGCCTGTTTTTTAACGACTAAAGGTTTTCTTAGATTGTTCGAATATTTTCAAAAACGTTTCACTTCATGCAAAAATTAAAACGCGCGTTTTAAAAAAGAAAAATGCCAAAGTACTCTGCCATACTTATTCGCTTTAAAATTGTCATTTTAACTTCACAAACGCATTTTTTTGACCTTTCTCATGTGTCAATGAAATCATTTCACCGAAAATAAAATTAACATTTCAAATCTGACAACACAATGGTCACTCTCACATCTCTTTCAGCTTAGCAGAGTTTCAGTGGAATGCAAAGTCTTACCAAGCAAAAAAAAAAAAAAAAAACATAATCATTTGCATACTCAGTTTTGTTACCTTTTGAGTTTGAACTGTTCTGAGCACTTTTGTTGCACTTTATAATCTCTTTTAAGCTTCCCGTCTCAGCAAACTTTCAACCTTTCATTTCTTCCTGCTCCGCGTTAACTGACCAAAAATGGGAGTGGGTTGTCATGCAAATGATCAGCCTGAATCCATTGGGTTTGTCCGCAGCAGTAGCAGCGTCAGTAGCAAAGTAGCAGCGTAATAAAGTGATATGTGCAACAAAACAATGGATATATAAAATTAGCATAATAAAAGACAAAAAACATCAACTGCACACTTATACAATTGTAGTTGAAGTTGAAAACTGATACGAATTGGCATCATCGTCATCATCATCGTCATTGGATGCAAAAACTCTTTATTGTAGAAAGTCTTTGGACGTTGAACTTGATGCCAAAGTTGTCGGAAAGTTCAATTTGAAATCAAGTCAAGGGAAATATATTTCAACACAATGATGCTGCAGACATTTTGACATTTAAAGAATGCTATGCGAAAGTGCTATGCTAAACTTTCATTTCGAATTATTTATAATATGTATTGTACCTATAACATATGTATTAGGGTGGGTCAATTTGTTCCAGTCAAAAAAAACTTGACCAAGCGTATAGCAGCAACGTAATCTTGAGGATATTATAGGAAACATTTCCCAAGGAACCATAGGTCAAAAGTCAAATCTGATCTTCCGAGTTTACCAGTTTACACTTCCAAAAAAAACATGTTTTTCTTTGGACTTAAAGTCCAAAAATGGCCACTCACAGTTTTTGAGATATCCTAAAAAGCCATTTGTTTTAAAACTTTTTTTAGTTATATCTTAAAGCTGAGAATCGATGATTTATATATCGTTTGAAAGAAATTACCTTCCCCTGCACGAGGATATTCCGTTTTATAAATATCAAATGGTAACAATCGTTGCAATACAAAAAAAGATTCATTTGTGCTGTCTCGAGGTCCTGCAGGAGTGTACTATATAAAAGGAAATTCGCTAGAGCTAGCTCATAAACGACCTTTGTTATTTATCCGTAGTGCAAATCACATGACATTGGCACTTGTGATTGGCCCTTAAACAAAATATTATATTATATTGTATTTAAATTTTGTCGAAAATGTCTATTTTTTTTTTAATTTATAATAGACGTGTCTATATGGGAAGTTAAATATAGTTAAAATTTATGTACACTGTAGTTATTATTTTGTTATTTGCAAATGTAGACGGAGTCGGTAAAAAAAGAGTAATTGTTTTTAGCATTTTGAAATATACTTTGCCGCCAAGGAGTCAATCCTAATTTTCCTGATAACATTAAAGAAAAAAAAAACAGATAGACAGACGGACATGTAAATTATTTTGTCTCATCAAGCTGATCAATAATATTGTATATAAGGTTGTCAGATATCTCCCTTCCGTTTTTTGTTTTATTAATGTATATAAAAGTGATACAGTGTCGGATTTAGTTCAAATATACGTCGTTTTGTTCGATAATCTGTTTCCATCTAGAGGCAACTTTATAATACCCCTTGTAATCACTTGTCGCTATATCGGTATATCGTGGATGCTATAATCTCCCATCCGAGTTCCGTAGCTTCTGCGAGTCACCAAAGATGTGTGTGGCCTGGCGTGTCCTGGTGGAACACTCTTTTGGATCTGGTTGGGCCCCCTTAATTCCAAAACAGCAAAACCTTTGCAATTCACGCTTGACCACGACCGTTTTCGCTTGATATTGTCGTATGTGATCCAATTTTCGTCGCCAGTCACCATCCGCTTCAAAAATGGGTCGAGTTCGTTCCTTTTCAGCAGCATATCGCAGGCGTTGATTCGGTCCAGAATGTTTTTTTAGCGTCAAATCATACGGCACCCAAACATCAAGTTTTTTTTTTTTTGTATCCAGCCATCTGCAGATGGTTTAAAATGGTTTTTTGTGACTAACTCCCATCTCCTGTCGATGTCACGTGATGTCACATGCCGGTCTAACTCGATTTTTTCTATGATTTGATCGGCAAAAAGTGGAAAAAGGTTTCTGTGTGTAGAATCGTTTGCACTTAATCTTTTATTCACTCATGCAAGACCTCGTGAACGGTATATTTTGTTTTTAAATGTTAACAAAAAATTGTTAATTTGTAGTAAAAATTTTAAAAATAGTTAAAAGATTCTAAAATAATTTAAAATTGTTTTTCGATGAAAAATCAATTAATCTTTTTTATATTTCTTGAATTCCTTAATATTTATAAAATAGGTGGAAAACCTGCTCTTTTGAAGTGAAAACTTGAAAAAGAAAATTTTAAAGAAATTTTAGCAGTTAATGTTTCCCCGAAAATGCGGAAGTTCAGATTTGACATGGTTCTTTGGAAAATCTTTCTTAGAATAACCTTTTTAAAATTTAAATTATATAAGCTCCTATACGCTTGGTCGCGAAAAAAAAACTTGAACCATCCTAATATATATCATCATTCTTAAAATCATTGCTTAAAATTATGTTATTTCAAATTACTTTGGATTCAGGAACTAGTAGAGGATACACGAACGAATAGAGAAAAAACCAGTTGTTGTATTTGATAATATGCATTCAATTTATTTCAAAATCATTCGTGTCTGTGTTCTAAACGTTTCGATGCACGTTTGTTTTTGTGAAAACAAACGTTTTAAGTTTTACATGGAGTAAAACGTTTTTTAAAACATTCGTTTTACAAGTTTTTGTTTAAAAGCTTTTACAATTGTTAATATAAATTCCTTAGAATGTTAAAGTGCAGTTAAAACTTGTTTACAATAAAAATAAAAAAGTTTCTTAGTACAACAAGGAAATGTAGCAACGACAATCGTTTTTTTTTTCCTTCGACATTTATCAACACTGCAACAAATTGCCTCTATTCAGAAAGCCTACAACCATAATACAACTTCCGGTGTTATTTACAACTTTCATTGTGCAACTTTTAAACGTTTAAATCACGTTTCAACTATAAGAATAGAAACTAATAGCAACATCTATATATGCACTAGTATATAAATCAAAACATACACATATGTATGTATGCATGTAGAAGCACTTTTCACACGCCTTTTACAACACTCATATACGCCGCTGCATCCGTTAGCATTTTGCATTGCGTATACGCAGCGGAATGTGTTATTTTGTAAAATGTGCACTGATTTATGCCACAACTAAAAATGAAGTATTGTATCTCGTACATAAAAGAAACAACAACAACAGCAACAACAAAAACTGCAACAAATAGATGCAATCAGTTTACAAGCTTTAAAAATAAATAAAAATTGAACAAAAGCGTTGAAAATTTTTATGTGTGTCTACCTTGTTTGAACATGACACAGTTATGCGATTTATGCAACTGCAAATTATGTGTCAAACGACATAGCTGCTACAAAAAAAAAAAAAAAAAAAAAAACAAAAACAAAACTCAGTGGCAATAATAGCAATAAACGCGTGCAATAAGATACAAACGAAATGGACGAAATATTTCGAAATAACCGGACCGGAGGTGACAATGACGCTGTTGCGCAGTTGTATCGTATATAAGCAATTCAAAGTCGTGTCGACCGACTAACCTCTCACTCGACCGGACAGGACAGGACAGAACAAAACAAAAACAAACAACAAAATGCGCCAAAATTATGCGTAACAGCGTCACATTCAATGAATTTGGAAACAAAACTAAGGCAACAACAACACCAGCAACACGAACAACAAAACGAACAACAACAACAATGCAAACGAATCCAATAATAAAATCGCATAAAAATATTGCAAACGACAACAAACGACGCGACGCGTCGGCCCAAACTGTAGCGTAGCATAGCCGCCTATCACAGTATTTTCCAACACTCAAAGTCAACATTGTCGACGACTGATATGCAAATTTTGCAGCTCACAGCAGAGTGTTACACTTTGAAACGCATGAACACAGATCAGATGAACGGACGGACGAACGGACGAACGTGACGGACGGACGTAAGTGCAAACGGATGGATGGATGAACGTATGAATGTTGACTATTATCCAGAGTTTTGTGTAAATTATCGCGGTGCATGCAAAAAAAAAAAATAGGTCAGAAGTGAACACACAAACGTAAGCTGGGTTAGTAATACGAGTAGCCGACATATATAGATTTATTTTATTGTACTCTTTGTTAGTTAAAGGAAATTGGGTATTAACAATTTGTAGAACTTTTTGTCATATAAAAACAACAGCAATTATATCGATACCGATAATAGTATAAAAACTGATTATCGGAATCGATAAAGATTGTTGTTGTCGATAGCACTTATCGTAGTTAGAGATAAGCGCAAAACGCAGCGAGACTTTCAAGAACAACAGAAATGGTTTGAAAAAAATTGGGACATGCGGCAGCGGGTAAGAAAAGTGTACGTTCAATCGGTGGAATCATGATTAAATTTTATGTCCCGTAAACATCTCTTATCGTAATCGATACCAAAGTAATCGATACCAATGTAGTAGATACAAATGTAAGTGATTCTATTTGTTGTAATCGATAAAATATTTTATTTGCTCTATTTCAAACCTTTTTTTAATGCAAACTTTTATTAAAAGAAGGATTAGGTGAAGGAAAAGTTTATGTGTGTGGCAAATCCAGGGGGTGTAACATGGTTGTCCAGCCTATCGAGATATGCCTTAGTGAGCCTAGCCACCTCCTGGCTTATGCGAGGGACTTCTTGTTCCTGGTGGATTTCTGCATTTGTATGATATGGGTGCGCCTCAGAAATAATGCGCAGAACCTTGTTTTGGAAGACTTGGATTCTTTCCGTGTTGTTTCTCTTTGTAGTGCCCCAGAGTTCTATGCCATACGTCCACATAGGTTTAAGTATGGCTTTGTAAAGGAGGAGTTTGACCCTTAGTTTGATGGTGGACCTTCTATCTAGCAGCCACAGATGCTTGCGCAACCTCTCGTTCAACTGGGAAAGTTTTTGTGTGAGATGACTACTCCAGGTTAGGCGCCTATCCGATACCAGGCCTAAGTTTTACTTTGCACTGATGCTGCTGGGTATGGCAACGCCATCCAGACAGACGGCAGGGCAGTCTCTCTCTTCTCAGGGCAAACGTAATGTGTGTGGATTTGTCTGGGTTGACAACGATATTCCACCGTCTTAGCCATATGCTTAGGCGGTCCAGCTGAGTTTGGATTATGCTGGACGCCACGAGTGGGGACTTATCATTGGCTAAAAAGGCGGTGTCATCGGCGTAAGTGGCAGTGAGCATTCTAGGGTCGCTGATGGTTGGCATATCTGCTGTATACATTGTGTATAGCGTCAGGCCCAGGAAACTTCCCTGTGGGACTCCAGCTCTGACTTCTCTTATTGCTGAGGGGCTGGTAGCGCTAGCTTCAGCTTGTAGAGCAATCCTATATGCCAAGCCCTCTCAAATGCTTGCTTGACATCTAGGAAGATGGCCGAGCAGTATTTCTTTTCCTCAAGAGCTTCCAGAATTTTGTGAACGATCCTCTAGTTAGAAATAATAATTATCTGTTTAATTTTTTTAGCATTGTTCCCAGTTTTGTTTTCACGAAATTTAGTCGAAAGTGCAAATAATAAAAATCAGAGACGCTCACATGCTATCATAAGTAGGTTTTGAGACAAGTTTAAGGACGCTAAAATAAAGGCTTCCAGCCGGTCTCCATCCGGTTATCTTAAATTCGGAGATTCTTGCCCTATTTTGACTAATTTGGACTCATACAGCAGCAGGAACGAAAAATTGTTCATGATTTTAACCACAAAGATTCACAAGAAGAAAAAAAAAAACAGAAAAAAATTGTAATAATTATAAAAATAGATGCTAAGTTCCCAAAATTGGTTTTACTTCCAATTCAAGAACATTAAACTGGCTGTAAATTATAAAAGTAAAAGTTTAAATCTATATTTATATATGTCGGAGAATAGATGAATTGAATTTGAATTTTGGCGCTTTCATTTAATTTAGTGTTGTTGAGCTGTACAGATAATGTGGGATGACAGCTTTTGCTGTCATCGAGTGTGCCTCTCAGTCAGTGTCAGTTTTTGATTAATCTTGTCAAATATACAAAAAGTAGAAAAAGGTGAAAGTCACTTTACCTGCGACAGTGAAAGGCACAAGACGGAGAGACGCACTGCATATCATCAAAATTCCTATAAACGAGGCAATTGAAAATAGAAACTAATCTCCGATATATATATATATAAATATATATATATATATATATTGTAAAAATGTTCCTATATCCGCTATAGACGTTGAACCCATCCAAACAATGAGTCTTAAACCGGATACTTTTGAAAGGCAACAGTGTAAGTAAATTAAAATTTCACTAAAACAATGCATTAGGCATATTCGGTTCATTTAAGAAGTCAATTTTATTAATTTTTTTTTTTTTTATTATTATTTTTTTTTTTTTTTATTATACTAGCCCTAACATTTTGTGAACTCTTTTCAATCAAAAAAAAAAAAAATAAACAACAGCATATTGCAGGGTTTCCCATAATATTGTGGGCACGCTGCATTCAAAAATAAACACATATTTTTTAGTAGGTTTTTATGTGAGCCCACCATATTTTAAAAAAATCCCATCGAATAGAAATGAAATTGCATAAAAAACAGCAAATGCGAAACGGAAAAGAGCCGAAAGGGTATCCGCTAGTTAGAAATAATAATTATCTGTTAAATTTTTTCAGCCTTGTTCCCAGTTTTGTTTTCACGAAATTTAGTCGAAAGTGCAAATAATAAAAATCAGAGACGCTCACTTGCTATCGTAAGTAGGTTTTGCGACAAGTTTAAGGACGCTAAAATAAAGGTTTCCAGCCGGCTATCTTAAATTCCGAGGTGAAATCCCTGATTTGATTGGATTTTATATTTTTCTTCATTCACTTTTTCCGGTAGTACAATGTTTGTTAAAAAATATCGTAGTGCTTGTTTTAGATATGCTAGTTCCCCACTGATATGCGCTACACTGTCGTTTGCTATTGGAGAACACAAAAGACACAAATTCAAATGTAGATTAATGTATTTTTATCACAACTGCCAAGCCAACTGAAATGGGTTTGGAATTATTTGCTATTTGGGCGTTATACTGCAACGGAAGCTTAATGAAAGATTAGCATCGAAATGACTGCAGACACTAAATGGACAGTGAGGGGAGTATTTTATGTATGCTTCGAAACGACGACGACAGCAGCAGCAGCACATGCTAAATAGACAAAACTCAGCCATTGCTAATACTATTTTTTTTTGTATTTCAATACGTAACGTTACGATATGTTGACATTTGTCTGGCAACACTGTCGTTTAACTGTTTATACAGCGCCCTCTATTGCAATATAGCAGCTACTGAGCACAGCATGTGTCATTCTTAGTACGGAGCGGTACGGTACGGTACGAAACAGCTCATGGGGTCAATTTGAGTGCTATGTAATTTGCATTAGTTTTGGGCTACTTCAGCATAGTTAGCCAAACTTCTCAAGTTGACTGTCAACTGCAAGATTCAATAAAAAAAAAAAAATAAATAAAGCAACAACAATAGACACGGCGTGTGGTCATTTCTATGTGTAATCTACCGACAGACAGACAGACAGACACATTCGACCGAGTTAAGTCTCTGGTGACTCGCTTAGTCATTTATTGTTTCATTCAATACGACTGCATATCTTGTGTCTGCATAACATTCGCTGCTGGACAAAACAGTCCAGTACAGTCCATTTACTTGGGTTTTGCTCTAATTAATAGTTGACTTTTTGGTTGTGCGATTATTATCGCTTATCAAAATTTATGCTGAAATATGGTAAACGTCGGCGAAATATGATAGCTAAGCATGCTTTTAAACTATATAGAAATAAATATATTGTATGCAAGTTGTGCAGTGCTTTGAACTTAGCTTAGATGTAATTTAAAAGATAAACAGTCTTATTTGGTTTAAAATTTTAGAGAAGTTTGAGTGTAGTTATGGAAAAAATTAAAAATCTTAAAGTTAAATACGCTAAATTGCATTGAATGTGTATGAGAGCTAGGGATGCTTTGATACATAAAAGCAATGATATTTTTACTCATACCTAACTTCGAAAAGTATCGACTTTTTTTAATAGTATTTATCGCAATAATGTATCGATACTAAGTATTGTTAGATAGACTTAGGTGGCTGAAGAGAAAACCCATATTCCCAACACAGATAGCATTGCTACTACTAAAAAATATCTCGGAAGTGAGCCTTAAGTACATGATAGGCTCTGGAGCATCAAAGCCAACCAGTACAGTTAAGGAAGGGACATAAGAGAGAAAGATCGCTTAGCGATTCCAACTGCCAACGTCCAAAGTACCTCAATCTAGTCGATCTAAGTGTACAACACACGCAGAGGAAGTGTTCTAACGTTTCTGTAGTATACTCTTCTTTACAACTTATGCATGTGCTGTTGAAGGAATATCTAATCTGGCCGCGTGTTCCCCAAGGGGCCAGTGTCCTGTGATGGCGGCTGTTAGTCTTGCAAGATTTTTACGGGAGTTCAACAGTAGAGTTCTGGTACGTTTGGGGTCAGTTGTAGGCCAGATAAGCTTAGCTTTCCTTTCCTAAAGAGGTAAAGTGATTCCTAATGAGGACGACCCTTAGCGCTCATTGGGATCTAAACCGCAACTGGCTGTGATTCACCCAATGAACCCTGTCTAGCCAGCTTGTCAGCTTGCTCGTTCCCGGAAATATCACTATGTCCAGGGACTTATAAAAGGCAAAGTATGCTGTGGCGACCAACAAGATTTAGTAGGTTTTTACATTCCCTTACTAGCTTGGCTGTTTGAGAAAGTGAAAACCGATCAGTCCCGAATCTCCAGCTGGACCAACAGCTTGCACGCAATAAGTACAGCATGGATCTCCGCCTGGAACACAATACAGAGATCTGGCAGACGAAAGAACTCTTCCACTGCCAGGACCTCCGAGTGTACCCTAGACCTCACACCGTAATCCATCATAGACCCATCGGTCTAGAGCGACAGACCAGCTTCACTCTCCAGCAGCTTTACCATCCAGTCTTGCCGCGAAGGTACTAAATATGGTTACCTCTAAAAGAAAAAAAGAAACCTAATAAAAATATTTATTTTAAGGTTTATTTGCGATACATGAGGACTTTAGTCATTAATTTGAACAACGCTAGGGTATGCGTTTTTGGGGGGATAAGGTTAGGGTGGACAAGTTTTTTTTACCTCATGTTCCGGAATAACCAAAAGACTTGTTTTAATTTCCTTTCGATGCAGCTTTATTTTCAGCAATTAGCTTTTGGGTTTTTGTTGTTGTTGTTATCGATTTACACTTGTTTTTAATCTTAATTTATTAACAATTTATTTTAATTTAAAAAACAGTTGTTATTTAGTTTTAATTTGTTATTGGTTGAAATTATCAAAAATGTTGTGTTCTTTCTTAGCTGAAAGACGAAGTGAATAGAATGAATAAAAAGCGGAAGTTGCCAACCTCCTTTAAAGACGTCATTGTCGTTAGTGACAGGTGTCACCTTGACACTGTACACCGAACGGTTTCCGGGTGGTTGGCCCCTCCCAGGGCTAGATGATAACTAGTCCATCTTCGCGTGGACATGCCGGGCACCCTTGCGTCGCTGGGAGGAGACACTGTCTCATAAGACGCAACGAGTGCATCATTTCATCCAAATAGTTGACAGCCTCATGGGCTCTAGATGGCCCTGAAGCTGGTGATGCTGTTGTATTTTTTGTTGTCCTAAATCGGTCCGATTTACCTCTTCTTGACGGCTGGCTCTTTCTTGCCGTTTGGGAGCTGGTTGCGACGTACGCTGCACTCGAGGCGGATTCTTAGGACGGCTGGAACTGGATGCCTTCTTTATGTTTTTCGGGTAGAGATGCAGGACCGTATGGTGTGTATCGCCGCATACGTTACATACGGCTTTTGAGGTACATCTTTCCACCGTATGGGAGCGCGCTAAACAATTGGAGCACTGCCCCGGAACGCCTTATAGTTTGCCGGCGAGTGACCACACCCCTTTGTAAGAATTTGTTACAAATTCTTATGGAATGCTTTTGGGCGCACAATTTGCACTGGTACCAATTTCTGTGGGAGAAGAGAAAATTAATATCTTTCTGATGCGGTTTGCTGGAACGTGACTGAGTTAGGGTAAGTGTGATTTTAGAAAATGTTAGTCATCTAGAGTGTGTGGGAACGGGGTGGTCAGTACAACGATAGTTTTCGCTTCGGGAGGTTTTACTGCTGCTGGGGAAGTTTTTGGCCAGTATTACTTTGGTTTTGAGAGCCATTCTGGTCCCTTCCACCAAAGCTTGTTGGATACTAAATCGGTTGCAGTACACCCCTGGTGCCAAGATCGGCGGGATTGTGCCGGGTTGGTACATGCAACCATTTTGCATTTTCGACATTCGTAATTATTTGGGAGACTCGATTGGCGACAAAGGTTTTCCAGTGATGGGGTGCTTTGTCCAGCCATGCTAGCGCAATTGATGAGTCGGTCCACAAAAATATTTCGGGATTTTGGCAGTTTATATTTGGAAAGGTTGATTTGAGAAGTTCTGAGAGTAAGACTGCAGCACACAGTTCAAGCCGGGGTAGACTTACTGTGTGTAATGGGGCTACACGGCTTTTAGCTACTAGTAAATGGGTTGTAATACTAGTAGGAGATTCGTTTCGAATATAGAGTGTAGCACAGTATGCTTTTTCTGCACTTTCTAGCCACAGACTTTGGATTAAAAATCTTGGCTTGTACTATTATTGGCGTAAGCCATCCTGCCGGGTTGAAAAGAGCGGCAATAACAGAAAGAACTTGTCGCTTCGTTATTGCTTGAGTGGGTTATTAATGGACCACTTAAAATCCATCCGAAAATAGTTTTTTGTGCAAGTAGGGGATCCCAGGATGTTCTTCTGTGTGCCATCGAGAATGATATGAGGGAGAATGTCACTGCCAATGACTATATCAATTTGAGCGCTTTTATGAAAGTTTGGATCAGCTAGATCCAAATTCTTTAACTCTCTGAGAGGTGGTATGATAATAGGGCTTGTTGGGAGCCAATTTGTCAACTTGGGCAATACAATGGCTTCTACTGGCACGCTAGTCTTTTGACATTTTGTTGTTATGGAGAAACATGATAGGAGTTTGGAAACTCCTACGTTGCAGCCTCCCATTCCCGAGATTTTAGTTAAGTGTTTCTTTGTTGTGAGATTTAATTTTTTAATACATTTATCTGCAATAAATGTATTTTGAGAACCCTGATCAACTAGCGCTCTTAGAGTAAAAAGTTCCCCACCTTTGTTGATGTGAACTAGAGCTGTTGGGAGAATAATCTTTTCTTTATTCGAAGCAAAGTGGGTTTGTGCTTCTGAAGTGTGAGATGCAGATGGAGAATTGTGGGCGTTGTTGTCATTATTTGACGTGTCAACGAACAAGGCGTGCTGTCTTGTATTGGGGCCATCAGTTCTGTGGAGCATACTGTGATGGGGCTTTTTGCAATGTATACAGGTAAATTTACTTTTGCACTGTGTTCTTTTGTGAGAGCTGGCTAGACAGTTTGAGCATAATTTATACTTCTCTACTGTCGACCAGCGATCTGCTACTGAGAGAAGTTTAAATTTGGGGCACAGTCTGAGAACGTGGTTTGCTTTGCACATTTCGCAGTCTGTGCGAGGAGAAGTCTTGCTTTCTGTAGCAAAAGAATGTGTATTTGGAGAAGGTTTTGAGCTCTGGGGTCGGGCTTTTGAATTGCGTATACTATTTACTCTTCAAGTACCTCAAACCTTGATGTTAGGAAATTTTTCATTTGTTCCCATTTTGGAAGTTCTTTGCAGGAGCTTAGAGATTGTTCCCAACAAAGAAAGAGTGTCTTCAGGGAGCTTAGAGGGAGCAAAGATAGACAATGATTGGGTCCCAATTGTCAGTAGGATCTTATCATCATGTGTATCTTGGATACTCCCTGTCTCAGTGTGGGGGGATGTTAAACAGAGTTTTTAATTGCTTATCTACTAATATATGAACATTTGTATTCCCAGGCTAAGTCAAAATTTTCATCAGAGGGGGTACCGTTTGACAATTACCCTGCATTTCCGAGTTTTGCTGGAGTGTTTTGACGAGCTTTGGGGTTTAAACAGCTGTGAACAGCTCTGAACGCTGGCCTTGTTCATGTTTTAAGATAAGAGATTGCCTGATGACAGTTTTGTTTGTGCCGTTGGGGCTTGTGATACACGTGTTGGATTTGCATAATTTGTATGTCTTTGGCAGGGAATTTGACTTGCAAACTATTTTAGGCGCTGTTATTTCTTCATCTTTAGTCATAAGAGCTGTGTATGCTGAATACAATTTTCATACTCTCAGAAATCTCGTTCAAATGTATTTCGAGTAGAGATTTTGAGTGGTCACCTGCAGCAATGGCTTGTATTCTTCGCAAAAGAAAGTTGCTCAAGATAAAATTGAAGCTCATTTGTAAGTCCTGCGTGCTTTGGGCTGCAGACTTTTTGAGGCTGGCGCCCCTTTGTGATATGTTTGTAAAGCTTGTGTTGTTTTTATTGTTTTGTGTAAGAAAGGAAAATTTGTGGCTGGGGTGTTTTGGACTTTTGGTATATAGCTTTTTTTTTTTTTTTTTTTTTTTTAGTGTTTACTGTTTCTTTGTTATGAGTTTTTTTTAAATGCTTTTATATATGGGACCTTTTTGTTTTTTAATTGTGTGGGGTTGTTTTTTTAATAATTAAGTGCTCATGGAACAAATTTTGTGGTAAGGCACTTTTAAAAAAAAAAATTTTTTTTAATATGGGGTATGTTTGTTTATAGTAAAGGGTATGGGAACCACGCTTAATTTTTTGTACCTATTTTAAGGAGGAGTTTTATTAAATATAAATATGTGTTGAATGTGAAAAAAAAAAATAATTTTATTTTTAATATGTGTAGGGTATGATTTTTTGTTTTATTATATGTGTTGAATGTGTGTGCGAAAAAAAAAATTATGTGTTTTTCCACTTTTTAGTTTGTTACTTTTTTTTTTTCAAAGTTATGAGTGCATTATAATTAATAATTGTTTTGTACCTTGCTTTACTGTATACTTTTATAATGAAAAGATTTTTTGCCGGCCGGAACCAACCAATATGGCGCTCCACGCTTTCGATTGCGGCTTTTTCTTCTTCTTTTTTGTATAGTTTTATTTATTTTATATAGTTTTTAATCTGTCTTATTATTTTTTCACCTTTTTTTTTTTTTTTTTTTCACAACGATTGCACACTTTTTATTTTTTTCTTTTTTTTTTTTTTTTTTCAACGCTTGCACTTTTTCTTATTTCACTTTTTTTCCACAACGCTTGCACTTTTTTCTCACCTTTTGATTGTCAGTGTTACCTTTTTTTTTTTTTTACTTTTGTACTATGTATGTACTAAAATTAGACAATCTCATTTTGGCGGCAATTTTAATATAATTTAAGAGTAAATTTAAAAAATAAAGAACATATACTTTTATTTTTTATTTTTTTTTTTTTTTTTTTTTGAATTGGGTATTGATTGGTTCAATCGTTTAGGTTTCGAAGGACCATGAACAACGCTAGGTATGCGTTTTTTGGGGGATAAGGTTAGGGTGGACAAGTTTTTTTACCTCATGTTCCGGAATAACCAAAAGACTTGTTTTAATTTCCTTTCGATGCAGCTTTTATTTTCAGCAATTAGCTTTTGGGTTTTTGTTGTTGTTGTTATCGATTTACACTTGTTTTTAATCTTAATTTATTTAACAATTTATTTTAATTTAAAAACAGTTGTTATTTAGTTTTAATTTGTTATTGGTTGAAATTATCAAAAATGTTGTTCCTTCTTAGCTGAAAGACGAAGTGAATAGAATGAATAAAAAGCGGAAGTTGCCAACCTCCTCCTTTAAAGACGTCATTGTCGTTAGGTGACAGGTGTCACCTTGACACTGTACACCGAACGGTTTCCGGTGGTTGGCCCCTCCCAGGGCTGATGATAACTAGTCCATCTCGGTGGACAATGCTCTAACTGTATGTATCGATATTATCGATATTATTCCTTTTTTTTTTTATTCTCCCATTAGAAATTATGTGCAAAAGCATTCAGTTAAACGAGCAAGAAAAGCGTTAAAAATGTAGTGCTATGTGTAGGCAGCCGATGAATTTTTTTTGTTGCCTTGTTTCGTTCAATCAAACATTAAATTTAACAATAAAAATCGACAGTAATAATGTAAGTGTTGAAAAACTCTATTGCATATGACATATTTATGTAAAATAACTTTTTTTTTATTTCGCGTTTGCAATCTATATGAATATGTCAGCAAGTTTCAAGCAGTGCAAATCAATAAAAAATCAATCAAATGCGCGCATTTGTGAAATTACAGCTGTTGCTGCTTATGCTCTCACCTCAACACTTAGCGCAACTTGAATGCAACTTTAATGGCCAACACTTGAATGCTTGTGTAGGTGTTGTATAGCACATTAAACAGCAATAAATATATTTATATATTTATGTGCAACATGCTGTGTGTAGCTCACTCATTGACTGACTGACTGACTGAATGATAGAGTGACTGACTGACTGAGTCAGCCCTGCCCTGCCTGAACTATGCTGCAATTCAACACCAAATAGCCAAACGTCTGAACTGTATAAACGTTCCATATAAACTTTATGTGCTATATTGATTTATCATATTTCGCATGGCTGCCAATGACAGCTCCGCGTGTGATATACACAAAATCGTGTTCAACGCTATGCAACGAACGCCATTCTACGTATACGCCGCGACGCCGCTGCCACAACTGATCTGATTAAAACCCTTTTCTGGCTGTATTTCTTTGTTAATAATGGTTTCTTAAATTGTTTAACAATAAAAATTTGTCAAATTGCCGCCGTTGTTGTTTAGTTTTATTCTGTTTCATGCAAAATGTATTGATGTATGCAGTATATAAGCAGTTAGATACATTCATTCACTTTGGCAAATTGCATTTGGATAGTTTTATTTTTTCTTATTATTATTATTGTTTAGAATTTAATAAATTGAGGTGTTTCTTGAACGGGTTGGCCTGGTCGGCCATGTTGTCACTGCATTATATTTATCGTTTTCGCATTCAGTGGCTTGTAGTATGCATTACATGAATGTGTTTCTATGACAAATGAATTTGCTGAGTTCATTGTTATATGAATCATTATTGAAGTTATTGCAATATGCTTAAGAGAGGAAGTAGATATGTTCGATTATTTGTTGGCATTTTAAAGATAATTTCCTTTTTAACTCTTTCATAGAAAACAATGTTTTTATTAGCAAAAAAAAATGCGTCAAGAGCCAAGTTAAAAACTTTAGTTAAGAAAATTAAATTATGAACATAGTTAACTTCGGTATGACCGTAACTTATATACCGTCTAATTATGTCTTGACTTTATAATTTATATTTATTTTTACCTTAGAAATCTAAACGAGTTAATAATGTTCTTAAAAATTTTGAAATTTGTTGTTCGATCTAAACCAAATTTACACGGAAGATTTTGCTTGATATAAGAAGCATTTGTTATATATTTGAAGCCATTGGCTTTATAAAGAATTTTTTGTTTTCGTGTAAAAACTGAATACTTTGTTGTATGTTAGTAAGGCGGATATACCTAGGACCTAGAAAAGCTTAAGTTCAAAATTTCAGCCCAATATCTCTAAATCTGAGAAAACGGAGAGACAGACAGGCGGACACACAGACGGACAGACAGACAAACGGACGGACAGACATATAGACAGACGGACACGGTGATTAATCTCGTCGAGGTGATATATCTGTTCCACACTAGGTGCGGCAGGTATAAACAGGAAAAGTGTTGACATGGCGGAATCAAAGCACAGAAGTCTGTGTTTTTATCCAACATTACATTCATAAATATCAATTAAGATGCTTATCACAATTATAATTCACTTTGTTATTTCGATATATTTTTTGTATATTGTAAATTTTTGGCTTAATAAAATACATACAGTGACAAACTGCTATCACACAATTCTATAAGGAAAATATTTTAAATAGGATCAATAAATAAAAAATAGCTAAATTTAGTCTTCGCACAATTTTCAAAATTATAAGACTCTATCAACTCAAAGTACAATTATTTCTTTATTACTAGCAGGAACCCGCGGCTTTGCTCGTTATTTTTTTGCTTCTATTTGGTGGCTAAATATAAATTTTTCAAAATATTTGGTTTCTAATTTGGAAATCCCCTAAACACGACAAACCATCATTTAAATGACCCCAGTTTCAAGTCTTTACGTCTCTTCAATCCAAACGTATGACTTTTTTTTCAAGACTTACATTTTTCCCCGGGTCAAAATTTTCTAGAATCCTGTCTAAGTGCTCACCTGTAATAGAAAAAAAGAAAAAATTGGTCAAAAAATACATATTGGGTCCACATATGGGTCCCAGGTCCAAAATCCGGAAATCCCTTGAACACCTTAAACGCTAAACATGTTTTTTTAACCATTTTCAAATGAGCCCTGTTTCAAGTCTCTACGTCTATTCACTCCAAACATTTGGCTTTTCCAGTCTCCCCAAGACCCCCTATTAGGTTTTTCCCGGGTCAAAATTATTCCAAATTATAAACCTTCTCTTTCAACCTCTCTCTCAATAAAAAAAAAAATATTTAAAACTCCCACGCTTTTTTTTAAATTTTAAAAAAAAAAAGGAATTTAGGGACAAAAAAAAAACCATTTTTTATTATTAAATTTTTTTTAACCAACCCCCCTTTTTTTTTTTTAAAACAAACACTATCTAACTCGCGAAGAAATTAGGTTGCTTTCCCTAAAAGAAAATTTTTATTAATCATATTAGCCTATTCATTTCAAACAAACAAACAAAAATCAAATCTTTCCTGTTTATAATATTTTGTATAGATTTATTATATACTACAATAATTAATTGCCATAATTTCTATTTTTCGGTTTCAACTTCAAAAATACGTATTTTTATTAAATTTAAAAGTTTATTTAAGAAGGGTTGCTCAAGTTTATTCCATTCATATAAAGTAGACCTTTTAAATCAACAACGTTTTCGAATTCTTCATTTTCGAAATAAACTCGCCGTAATAACACTCCTTCGATGAGGCTTAAATGTGGTGAACATGCCGGCCAGTTCATATCCTCTACGGGACAATCTTACAGATGGGTCATTATACGCCGACTATGGTGAATGGGTGACGTATCCAGCATATAAACATAGCGATTTTTACTACTTTTGAGCAAAAATGAAAACAGGCTATTTTTTAATACGTTTATAAATGGCCCACGTTTCATGCTGGAGTTCAAATATTGCAAATTATTGTGAAAAGCGCACCACACCATTACTGATCCAAATGTTTTTCTTGGAGAAAAAAACTCGAAAATCGCTCCATTACTTGTGAAATCCATCTGGTACATCGAGATTAAACTATTTAATGAGTTAAGATGTTAATCATTTTATACCAAGTTCCAGTTTTTTGCTAAATTGGTTGTGCAACAATGGTTCTCGTTCTTTTGTGATGTTCTCGTAGGTGGCTTTTAATACTATTTTTTATGAGTTTTTTTAAAATAATAAAAATTTTTTTTTTTTTTTTCCTTAGTATTGGCTTTCTCCATGAACTTCGATTTTTTCCAGAGATTTCGAGATCATTCAAAAAATTTTTTGAAATTCGGCTTATATTCAACCCGGACCTTGAGCTATTGCTCTTTAATAGTTTTGCTTGTGACATTTTATGGTAAATAGTTAAAAAAAACAACTTTTTTTAGCTAAAATACTACAAAAACGAGAGAGAACGTTGAAGTCGATTAAGCAAGATACTCTGCACCCAATCTTTATGTACCTTAATTTATGTCTTATCTTAGTACCATTGTATTGGATTTAAAAAGGTTAATCATACATATATGTCAAATATCAATATTAAATACCTCAAAGCCAAATACTTAATTTGTATAAAAACCATCAATTAAATCTCTTTAAATGATTTTTTTTCATTTCAATAAAATCAGAGCACTTATAAAATTGCATTTAACATTGTAGTACATAGTAAAATTTAATAGCAGCTCATTTACAACTTAGCAAAAAGTCAAATTGTACAAAATGTGAGCAGCAATTTAAAGATTTTTTTAAATTTTTTTTATTTTTGTGCATTAAAAAATATTTGAAAAAAAAAAAAAAGAAAAATCAAAATAGAAAACTAAACGAATGGCCATATGCACAATTAGTCAGCAATCAAAATGTCGTTAGATGGAAAAAAATATGATTTAAAATAAAAAAACGAAACGAAAAACGGAAAACTAACAAAGCGCGCGGAAAAATTGCAAATCAAATGTCGGCATAAAAAAAAAAGAAAGTAGGGGGGGGGTAATAATATTTACTTGTTTTGTTGTTGATGTTTTTAAATGATTATTAAAATGTTTTACAAGCAAAACTCACGCTTTTTGCGATCAGATCGATTTTTTTTTTTAGATGTAAACGAGCGACATTCACTTGAAGTAAAAATTATAAATAAATAAATAATAATAGTTTGAAAT
The DNA here is from genome assembly GCA_018903435.1 of Leucophenga varia. Taxonomy (NCBI): domain Eukaryota; kingdom Metazoa; phylum Arthropoda; class Insecta; order Diptera; family Drosophilidae; genus Leucophenga; species Leucophenga varia. Next base: position 67,064 of record JAEIFJ010001553.1, read on the forward strand.
ATTTTTATATGTACACATGACATAAACTATGCGAAAAATTAGTTGTTACAAATAAAAACAAAATCACTAAAAAAAGTTGCACATAAAACAAATTTTATGCTGCGTAAAAAAAAAAAAAAAATGCAAATAAAAAAATTGCACATACGCCGCGTTGACCTAAATTTAACCAAGTTCGAAAATGCTGCGTACAAAACAAAAAAAAATTGAAACAAATCTAATTGAATGCAAAATAATTATCAACTGTATCAGATTAGCTGCAATTTTCAGGATTTAGCTATGCGCTACACTATTCGATTATAATAGGCTTTTGTATATGTTTCTGTCGAGATTTGGGTGCGCGTTGCGCATGTAAACGATAAACGTTTTTTATGTTTTTGTATTTTTTTATTTGTACGAAACATTTTAATTGAATTTCTGAATTATTATTTTTGATTGCGGCACAGGTTGTTCAAAATTTTGTTCAAATGAGAGGTTTAAAAAGTGTTGGCTATGTATACATAAAAATAAAATAATAGAACAATATACAAAAGTACGTTACCTACTTAAGTCAAGAACTATTTGTACTTATATTAAGAACGCATTATACTTGCATTAAAAATGATGCACAAATTGAACTTATATAAAGAACAAATTGATCTTCTATCAAGAGCGAATATTAACCTATATCAAGAACAAATTAAAATTATATGAAGAGCAAATTGATATTATATCAAGAACGAATTAAAGTTATATTGAGAATGGATTGTACTTGTATTACGAACAAAATATGTTTATATCAAGAATAAATTCAATTTATATAAAGAGCAATTGAACTTATATCAAGAACAAATTAAACTTATATTAAGAAATGATTCTACTTGCATTAAGAACCTTATGTGCTAATACCTAGAACCTAGAATTTATATAAAGAACAAATTGAACTTATATCAGAACGAATTATCAGAACAAATTAAATTATATGACAATTGAAAGATTGTAGAATTTTTATTTTAACAAGTGAACAAAATAATTGTTTATACCTGAAAATATGCAAGAATTTATATTAATGTCAAGAATTATATTACGAGGAGTTGAACTTAAATTAAGAACGAATAAGTTTTTTACTAAATTGGGATTGTAATTGTATCAGACAAATTGTCCTCATATCTAGAACGAGTTTTTATAGCCGCCACACATAGTGTGAAGGGTATTATCAGTTTGTCGAAAAGTTTGTAACGCATTAAAGGAGGCATCGGAGACCCCCATAAAGTATATATATTTTTGATCAGCTCGATAAGACGAATCGATTAAGGCTAGTCCCCGTCCGTCTGACTATTGCAATGCGTTTTCTCGTAGTTTTAATGATACTGACCTGAAATTTTAACACTTAAGCTTTTTGTCTCCAGGCAGCTTATAACAGAACCAAGGTGCCACGCCCATTTTTAGATTATTTGTGTGAAAATAGTTATTATTTATGAATGCTTTTAGTACAACTTAGGATAAAAACACTTCTAATGGCATCCAATATCAAAAGAATGTTTCTATGCCCATTTTTGATAGCCTCATACAAACTTATCACTTTTTCGATTTTAGGAAAAAATATTATTTATGAATACATTCACTATAAATTGGAATTATGTCATCCAATGTTAATAAAGGTGCCACGCCTCTTTTTAGATACACCCCATTAAAAACTTTCCGCCATGGAGAGACTAAACTTGGGTTGCATCAGACCCCCACCCATAATATCTCGAAGTTTTTCTAAGCAACTGATGATCACACATAATATTTTTAAAGGTTCGTGTGTATATTTTCAGGTATTTTTTATTGAATTAAAAAGCTAAACATTATTTTCAACATTTTATAGATACACAATTGTAAATATTCCAAATACCTTTAGGAGAACAGTAGTGAGAAAACTTTAGAGCAAACACCAACAACAACACGTGTGGCATGTGTGTAGATAACTTCTGAAACGATGTGGCACGACTTGTTTTTTAGACACTTCTTCAATGTAGCAGCGAATGTTCTCTCTGATTTATTCCCCCTTTTTTTTCCTTTTGCTGAGATGCCTTCAAATTATGTAAACGATAATCTTAGTGCATTCATTTGGATGGAATATGCTGGATCAAGTCCATGCCATAGTATAACTCGAACATTGTTAAAAATTAAATTTTCTTTTAAACAAAATATGTAAATTATTATTATTTTTTTTTTTTTTTTGATAAAAGATGAAATTTTTTTTTTAGGCAAACACAAAACACAAAAGTTTTGCTGTAATAACTCCTTGGATAAATATTTTTATGGCCAATATATTCCCGATAACAAAAAAGTTCTCTGCCAAATAGTTATCCGTTTTTGTTACAAAAGCGATTATTTGGCATACTTGATAAAGAGTACCAGATACACACCAAATGTAATACGGCAGCATGAGGTATCGCTTATAGACAAAACGTGGAAAATACATACGGAAAACCAGGGGCAGTGTGAGCACATATGCCATTATTAATTTTTTAAAACAGTTTTCCTCAAATCCCATAAAGAACTTTCTTGGTCCACAATATTCCTTCGTCTTCCATGCTTATCGATAATTTAATTAAACACAACCAATTGAACAATACCATCAGCAAGTATTTTATGAAATTTAGAATGAATCTCTTCGACAGCATAATTATAATTTTAATTTTTTCGTTTCGCAAAAAGAACTTTTTCGTTAACAAATTTCAGTCTAGTTGCTATGATTCAATTTGATTTTTGTTGAAATCTATTGACTGACTGTATTGATCGGAGTTGCTTTCTAATTGTTGATTTGAGAAACTTAACAATTTGCTTTAATCGTTTTCACTAAAATTCGCTTGGAACCGTTTGAAGAAATCGAATCGATAACTCGCTTTTATTTCGATTTTTTGAGTTAATATAAATAGAATATTTTACGCAAACGCAAGCGTAGTGAAAACATAGCATAAAAGTGCAAACGCATAAAATCTTAAATGTTTTCAAAAATTTAAACTTTTCATTTCTTTCCATAAATTACGGCTCACATGACGCACTAACTGTCCGTTATGTTACGTTTACATATTTTTCATATATTATTTCTATATGAACGTGTAAAACGTACACCTCGAGATATAGACATAACACGAAAAACTCTTTCACTTTTGCAGCTGAAGTCTCCTCAGAACTTTAAAGCTTTTCCTTTCTGTTTCATAAAGGATTATAAAAATAGACGTATACCGTATATGAGTTGCCGGCATACGTTTTTATGTGTCGCAAAGGTTTTTTATACCCGTTACACATAGTATAAACGGGTATATTCAGTTTGTCCGAAAGTTTCCAATGCATTAAAGGAGGTATCTGAGACCCCATATAGTGTATATATAAATGTATATACATTATTGATCAATAAATATTTGAAAGTTTGAATTCTAACCAATATTTGTAAACCTTGCCTCGTTGCAATGTTTGGTATATTAAATTTCGATTTTCATGTAAATTATAAATTAGATTTCGATTTGTGTTTATTTTTAGTTACGCAGAACATTCTCTGCATAGAGGGAGAAAGAGAGAGACATAGCACAAGTAAGTGAGTGAGACAAAAATAGTTTAAACACAAAACTTAATTAATAATTTATATGCGCGGCATTAGTTTAAATTACAAACATAATTCGCATTTGGTGAACTACTTTTGAGTAGGTACCTACTACAACTAATTCAGAAGCAAAATTTAATACTCCTACGTGCGAAATGCAACACTTTGCCTTTGAGCGGTAATTGACTTGGCTAAATGGGAAAATGGCAGCGGCGGTGGTGATAGCGGTGGTGGCGGTAGTTCAACCACTTCATCAGCGACGACAAAAAAATATAAATAAAAATAAAAATGGTTCAAGTTGTACAAATTTAAGTTATGACATCCGACGTCGTTTAGTTTTAACTAAAATGAACTAAAAGCCAAGTAACTTCTTAGGCAGCGGAAAACCATTTCAGTGTACTAATTTTAAAACGTGGTCAATCAGCTTAGCTTAGCTTCAGTAGCCAAAGCAAGATAGAAACGCAGGACTTAACTTAGTGCGCCAAACATCAGGAAATCGCCACAGTAAACGTTGAGGACGAGAACGAGAATGATGACGACGACAACGACGACGATTTGGTTGGAAAACGTAAAAACCCATTTGCAAATTAACTTGAGGCTAGACTATGAAAAATCTCTAAATTGTATTTAAAGTTGAACAACGCAGCAGACAGCGGCAGCAGCAGCAAAACCAGTCACTTTTTTTTTTGTTTTGTCTACACTCAAAGTCAAAGTTAAATTGCGAGGGACGGGAACGCAAAATATAGTTGCGCGCGCGCGCTTTAAGAGCACCTTTCATCTTCCATTCCATTCCATTTGTTGTAAAGTTGCTTTGAATTGGGCGAGAATTAAATCACGTACTAGATTAAAAATTGCGCATGAAATTAATAATTTTTCACCGGAGTATTACAAGAGTAGCAGTTCTGTTCTATTTAAGCAAAAACTTTGTAATAGTGTGGACTGTTTATATTTAACTTATATGCAAGGTTGTCTGGACTATATAGGTTGAAGAGTAAATCAAAAAGCAACTTAAAATACTTCGAATTAAAAATGTAAATATCATGAAATTTTCTTTTTAGGAAATCTTGAAAGCCCACTACCCAGTAGTAAAGGCCCGGGTCAACAGAAAGGACTGACATTTTGGAGAGTCGGCCCAATGCCAAGTGACCGTTTTTAAAAATATTTGCACAATTAGCATAGCTTGTACGGGATAGTCAATGACTAGTCAGGGCTATTGCAGAGTGTACCCACTAACCCATGGCGAGTCAGCTGTAGTGTTTTACACTGTCCCATACAGAGTTTCATTCCATTTTTAATTAAATTGTCTCGCTGTGGTCTTGGGACAGTTGCCGACCAATACTGGGTTGTCTCTACATTTAATGAAACTTTGTAAATCTCAAAAAGTTTATTCTTAATATATGATACAAGAAAGCAAATTTTAGATGAAATTTAATATTAATTTTAACCATACTTTGTCAGCAAATGTAGCATATAGGCCCGCCTTTAACTTCCACCGAAGTTAACGTTTTCCTTGTCTCTGAACAATTCAATTTAAATTTGGTAAAATCAATTCTAATGTCAACTCCATCGATATGGTAAAGATCGGGCTTATATTTACAAGTACAAATTTCATCAAATTCATCGAGAAATTTAATTTAAAAGCGCCTAGTGAACATATAAACTATTAAAAGTTTAGTATAACGGAGTATTTCGCTTCGGTTCCACCGAAGTTAACGTTTTTCTTGTTGACTTTCTTTTTGAATAGTATCCGAGTCGATCCAATACCAAAAAGACGCATTTTGGAAAAACTTACACAAATCGCCCTAGCTTATATTGGCTTGTCATTTAGCGAATTTCGAGCTGTTGCAGAATGTACTCACTAACCCATGACGAATTTGATGCGAAAGTGGACTCAGTGCTGGTCAGCACCTGTCCAAGGCTGATGCAAAGCCGGACTCCTCAGCTTTTCTTGGACATTTTAATATAGAAATGGGAAAAGAAAAAACCACATAGATAGCTCGGTCGAGGGCGAATAACGCTGGGTTAGCCTACTGATTAGATATGGATCGATTTCAGTGCGTCACGCAAACGAAGCTCACAAAATAGTTGTTTTGATTTTTGCACCCTTCCAACAAGACTCTTGAATGAGTCATAATGGAAAGCGTATTCAATTAGAACTTAGAATCTCTTTCGTTTTTATTGAGATCAAATTCATTAAAGGAATATATTAAATGTGAATAAACCTATTTCATTTTTTCCATAAATATTTTTTTTTTTTTTGCTTCATTTAAGAATTTTTCATTTTGTAATATTTTTTTTTTTGCCAAAAATTCTTTCATCTTAACCGCGCCCTTTGTACAATTCAATTCAAAGTAGCAAACCGAAAAAAAAAAAAATAAAACAATGCAATGATTTTCGGTCACAATAACAACTTGTTGCTCTATTTTGAACAACGTCTATTTTATTTTTTATTGTAGGTAAAACCTCTTTGAACTTTTAACCCGGCTTTTCAACTCTAGCCAAACTCGAGCACAAAAAAAAAATATATTCAATTTTGGCATGAGCGCATGTAAAGACCACCCAAAACATTTAAAACGAATTTTCGTTTTGAAATCAACTAACAATTATTTACCTATAAAATTATTCTTTTATTTTTTTTTTACCACCATTTTTTTCCTTACTTATTTATGGAGCACTAACAATGGGTTTTGTAAAAATAAAATTTCGACGCATTCAAAGCCAAAGCAAAAAAAAAAAAAAAAAAAGTTGTGCTTTTGTTTGACTTTAGAAGAAAAAAAATCAAATCAAATCAAAAATTCAAATCAAAAAATTAAATTGAAATATAACAATGAAGCCAGTCAACAGCCAATACAAACAGCCACCAACTACCACAATCATCAACCTTGACGTTCTAAAAATGCCAATTATATGGTACTATACTAACTTTGATTTTTTATTTTATTCATTTTTATTATTATTTTGCGATCGATTTTATAGTTTAGTATTGCGCGCCATTGTAGCAACTAGAAACGGAATTGAATTCGTGCGTTATTGTTTTTTTGTTTTTGTTTTTTAATTTGATTTTTATACAACAGCATCGATTTGACGTATGAGTTATGCAGCAATTGAAATTTGCATTACATGAACAAAAACTCAAACTCGGTTTTGTTTCCTATTAATTTTTTTTTTTTTTTGGTTAACTTAAAATTGCAATAAATGATTTGAATTGATTTGATTCGATTTGATTTGAAGTCTCATGGGCGCATTTGTACTTCAAATTTAATGTTTTTGAACCGAAATGAAACCGAAAACAAGCCACCTGTGCTGTGCTGTGTGTATATAGAACTAATGAGGCTCATAAAGTGCACTTTATATTAATTTTCTAGATGAAGTGGAGTAAACTAAAAAATCGAAATGAAGGAAAAACAAAAAATATATGAAATATATGAAATATGTACAAGCCGAAGCAGTTATACTCTGCATACAACAAAAAAATAAATAAAAATAAAATAAATCAAGGAAAAACGTTAACTTCGGAGAAACCGAAGCTGAAATACCCGTTACATGGGCGTGTCGTCTTGGTTTTGACCCTGGATGACAAAAAATGTTTTTACCCAATTGGGAGCAAGTACATTCATAAATAATTACTATTTAAAAAAAAATCGAAAAAAATCGATAAGTTTGTATGGGGCTATACCTAAAAATGGGCGTGGCACTCTCATTTTCGAACTTAACCTAGTCGTTGCCGAGAAAACCTTAAGTTTAAATTTCAGCCCAATATCTCTTCATCGAAAAGATCGCACAGCAACAAACAGACGGACAGACAGACAGACGGACATGGCTAGATCGATTCGTCTCATCGAGCTGATCAAGAAAATATATACTTTATGGGGTCTCCGATGCCTCCTTCAATGCGTTACAAACTTTTTGACAAACTGAATATACCCGTTTACACTATGTGTAACGGGTATAATAATTTTTATGGACAGATGAACTAGTTTTTAGGGCTGTTTTCGCTGATAGAGGATTACATACGACTTGAAAGAAAATTGATGAGAATGAAATAAGGGTTCCTAACATATTATTTCACTAAAGGTGATAGTTCCTGTTGGTTAGGGTTGTCCAAAAAAAACTGTTTATGGTCCCAATCTCTTGGACTGTTCTATATCAAAAACAAGAAAGAACGCTGAAGTCGAGTACGCTCGACTGCAAGATACCCTGTACCCAATCTTTATGAACCTTGAGATCGGTTCTATTTAACTACCATACCTTATTGAATTGAAATTTCATACAAAAACTTAAAACAAATCGGGTATATCTTTGTATGGGTGCTATACCTAAAATTTTGTTGGTCCTACCCATATTGGGATATTTTACTAGGACTATCGTAGACATAATTTATACTAAATTTGAACTTCCTTGAATAAACAACAATGACGTTTTTATGCCAAAACCCAAAATTTTGGGGTACATTTTTATGGGTCTAGAGAAAAACCGTTTACAAGTGAACAATTGAAGGCTCAGGAGAGTCTAAGTTTTAAATATGGTGGCACTATCTCTTATAGTCCAATGCTGATCAAGAATATATAAACTTTATAGGGTCTATCTTGCCTCCTTCTGTCTGTTACAAACATTCGCACAAACTTAATATACTCTTTTTACACTTTGGGTATAATAAGTAGACCCGTTTATTTTTTTTTTTGATTGGATAATATTTAATGGTCCCGCATAGCCCATAATATTTCCTTTCCACTTTTTCGTACAAGAACTCAAAATAAAAACCAAAAACCCTAAGAAAAAAAACCGATAATCAATAATTTTTTGAGCTCCTGTTAAAAAAGTCAATATTTAAAAATTAAATAATAAATGATTGGATGTGTTTTTGTGACAATTTATGAAGAGAAACATAGTTATCCGGTTCAAACATTTTTTTTTTAAGGTTTCTACATCAAATTTTCGAAAAAGTGTTATTTATTCATGTAATTAAGAGAAGAAGTTTCAGGGGCTTTGCGGCACCATCAAATATTTTGCAATAAAAAAAATTAAAAATACGGGTCTTCTTATTTTTGACATAGAACAATTCGAGGGGGTGGTAGCATTGGCATTTTGTAATCAATTTTTCTCCATGTATTTTTGAAACATAGATTTTTAAAGAATAAGGAATCAGCGGAACACCTCTTGGAGAACTGTACGTCCTTAACCTTCTTGATGATAAGACAGTTTGGTTATTACCAAATCACATAATGGATAGCACTGAATTGATGGAATCTGAGAGCATTCTTCACGGCTCCAGGACTGGATAAGCTGTTGTAAAAAATATGTCACAAAAGTTTTGAGAAGCTCAATAGTACCAGAGTGATTCAGAGAAAAGTGCAGACACGTCTTGAAAATCTAATTAAGTTGCACTGCTTGAAAAGATGTTTTGTTTAAGAAATCTCCAACCTCTTCTTCTTTTACAAATTAATATACTATTTGCTATACACGTAGAGTATAGGTAATGAAGTACTCAGTACAACAACACAAGCAAAAAGCAGAGCAGAGCTGTGTAATTTAAACTGTTTGCAAAGTATTTCATGACAAATTTTCCATTGAAGCACATTGCCAGGCAGCCAAAAGTGCGGCAAAAGTTTTTAGCAGTTCGTATAAGTTACTGCCACAAGTGGTAGTTGCTAGTTGTACTTTTTGTCTTTAATATTTCTTTTTTTGGTTGTAAGCAGATACATTTACTAATAGCAGTGAGTGTGTTATACTAGTAGCTGTTGAAAATAAAAGATAAGTTTACAAAACTATAAAAGAAAAATTTTGGCTTTAATATAAATGTTAGCGAAGAAGCAAAAAGCTTTGGTAAAAAGTTGGTTAAAAGAAGAAAGTGAGAAATACTTGAGTCTTGTTGAAAAAATTTAACATAAGTCTATGCTATGTATAAAGAAAAATTTGCAGGTTGCCACCGCATAACCGTTCGAGTGTGTCATCGTTTTCAGGTTGGGAGGTATAAGGTTAGGTTAGGGTTAGGTACACTAACATGTACTACCACTCTTAGGCCATAGACGACCCATTGTGATGCTTCAGAATCTAAATGAAAAAAGCCAGCTCGGAGACAATAAAACATATTAGATTTTTACAATTTTGTTGCTTTCATGCAATTTGCGATATGTTCCTGATGAGTTTTTACCCATGTATTAGAATCTCCTTAATAGTCGTCCGTGCCTTTGTTTGATGACGCTGAAAAAACCCCCAAAGCGTTGTCATGGGTTAGTAATTTCACCGACCTCTTTGACACCAAGACAAGGCTTCAAACAGGGGTGATGCGTTGTCGTGCGACTTTTCAACCTCCTGATTAGACATCCGGATGCAGTGCCCAAACGTCTGGTCTTATCCGCCGACTTATCCAGTTTTTGTCGTGACCCATGCTTCGGGCATGGGTCATGACAGAAATCCGATTAAATCGGCGTGTTATTTGAGAGGAAGATACTTCGGAGAATCTTTGGTCCAGTTAGAGTGGAAAATGACATCCGTATGCGCACGAACGATGAGCTGTACGAGCTATATAATGACATCGACATAGTCAGGAACATCCAATTCAAAAAGGCTGTCCTGGGCTGGTCACCTGTGTCGGATGGGACGCTCCAGCAAGAAAAGATTGGAAGCAAAACGTGAATCAAATCGGAGGGGCGCGGCAGAGAGGACGTCCGCCGCTGCGTTGGGGCGACCAGGTCTAGATGACATCCGCAGGATCGGAATCCCCAAGATGGTATGAAGAGGCACTGGATTACAACCGCTAGTGCCGAATCTTATGTGATGCCAAGGCCGACAATCGGCTGTAGTGCCCTTATATATATATATATATATATATATATATATTAGAGTCTTCTTCTACTTTGTTCTGGACAGTGACAGAGCAGATGTTTAACTTTTTTCTCCTCTTCAGAGTCGTCAAACCCTCTACAAAAACTGGTTTGAGGGACAGCTGCAATCAATGAAGATATCTAGTCTATAATTTTGAGGTAATCGTTGGACCTCACATAATTGTAGGAAGGCCAAGTTGTCCTGGATATCCTAGAAGTTGTTATTTTCGCCCACTTGCTGTTTGCAGTAAGTAGAGTGTGAAACAGGTTATTCAGTTTGTCGAAGGCATCGATTTAGCCATGTCCGTCTGTCTGTCAGTGAGTTTTAAAGATAAAGGACTAGAGTTTTAAACTTAAGCTTTTCTTGGTTCTGTGTACTTTCTATGTTAAAATAAATGTGTCACGTCCACTTTTATGTATAGCCCCCAAAACGTACAACATTTTGACAAGTTCTTATAAGAGAGAAATTTATTTATAGAGCTTCAAATGTGGTACAAATGCTTCTAATATCAAGCCAAATATTCAGTTTAAAATTGGTTCGGATCGGACCGCGAAATTCAAAATTTTTAAGAATATTTTTAATTTGTTTACAATTTTATGATAACATTTAATACAAATGCTGCACATGAAGGCCTATCCATATCAAATGATGTGTGACAGTTATATATGCTTCGGTCCAACCGAAGCTTACTTTTTTCTTGTTTTCTTTCTAAGTAGTCAACATGTAGCTAAAGGTTTCCCTACCGAATTCTTTTCTGGAAGGAGATGGGCCGTGGTACCTAGCCTATCTAATAGGTCTTCTTTGCAATTGAACTCAATTTTACTATGTACCCAAATAAGGTGCATACTTCTGTATTTGGCCATCTCATTGAAAGATTTGCGACACTCAGTGATAGATTTTGTGTTGTTCGTTTAGAAGTCAATCGCTTTTATGGTCATTTGAGAAGATTCATGTCTTCGTTTATCGCAATGATCTCTGCCTGATAAGCACTTCAAAGGTGTCTCCCTGACCTCTGACTATTTAAATTTCCAGTTCAGGGGCATGACCTCCTTCGCCAACTTGTTCGTTGAGCTTGGATCCATCTGTGTATCTTCTGACTAAGTTTTCTCTTGTCTAATTCTAACTACTCCAGTCTTTTCGCAGTGGAAAAGTGACTTCATACTTCCTAATGAAGTCTAGTTGGTGTTTCATCTAGGGATTTCGTAATCTTGAACGCCCCAAATGTTGCAAGAACTGACTCTATTGCTTTTATTGAAGCTGATTCCAAATGTGGCAAGCGCAAGATGGTATTGAGTGCTTCAGTTGGTGTTGTGCGTAAGGTTCCACTAATGTATAGCTCCACTCTTCTTTGTTCCTTAATAAGGAACTCTAGGGAGTTTTAGATTTGCTAGAATGCAAATATGCAATAAGGGTGGCAAACTGCCAGAAGAGACAATCTGCTAGTATTAGCCACTGCTAGTAAAAATAGTTGAACAGATCAAGAAACAGAGGATGGTAGTGAGAGAGAATTATATAAAATACAAAACAATTTTTACGTTTTTATTTATCAAATAAATTTTGACAGAATATAAAATATTCAAACTTGTTGAAAATTATTATTCACATACGAAATAAACTTTTATAAATAAACTTTTACGATTTTATACAACTTAAATATTGCACTAAATACCTACTTATGTGTTTAGTAAAACTATTTATCTTGGCATTCTAATCAACTTTGTAATTCGTTACAGAGTAACCGTTAACGTAACATAACCTCACAAAAAAAAAAAAAAGAAATAAACTAAAGGTGCATTTTAAGCAAATCTAACCCCAACTGACACTTTAACGCTCTAGTTCGCATTTAGCCGTAAGACATTGTTTCGCGCTAATCGAGTTGTTACATTTTAAGCACTCGCTGCACTTTGAAGTTGGCATTTTAGTTACAGATTAAGAAAAAAAAAAATAAAATAAAATAAAAATAAGACGATATATAAAATAAAGCCAAGGTTTAAGACAATGCAATGCTATGCATTAAGAAGGGCAAGCGGGATACAAAAGACAAAAAAAAAAAAAAAAAAAAACAAAGCATTTAACGTTTTGACTAATGTCAAAGTTCAAACGCCTTGAACTTGCAGCTAGACTGACTTAGATACACGTACTACACTGTTTAAATCTTTTTTTTTTTTTTACCGCGCTTCAGTCTGTCGGACAAAACTCTTGGATGACTTAGACTGGGCTGTCAAATCGCAATCTCAGCATGAAGTCGCCCACTGCCAACGTCGCTCAACGCTCGCGCACTCGCTCGCTCGGTCGCTAGCCTAGGTTAGCTCGCAGCATGAAATCGCTCACTTACTTTTGCGCAAAACGTGGCGCAGATTCTTAGCTCAAGATGATGTGATGACTACGTTGATGACGCAGTTGTACGAGTATTGCGGCCTGATTCTACTTTTTGCAGTCTTTTCAAAAAATAAGAAATCATAGTGTGCAACTATTTTAAAAGTTGTTATAAACGCTGAAAGGTGTTAAGTTTTATGCAACAGCATAAATACACATGCATGTGTATGTGTGCAGCGCAGTTCAAATCAAAGCCGGCAAAATGTTTTGCTGATTATGATGCATGACTGTGTTGAGTAGCACATGTGGTGCAGCAGTAATAAGAACAAAAGCGAAAATATTTTGCCGCCATCATCATCTAAAAAGTGCAACACTAGAAGAGGAATTGTAGATTGGAGTAGCGTGGTGTGGTGTGGAGTGGTGTGGTGTGGCATGGCGTGGAGGCGCAACAGGGTTGCAGCATACAGCGTGCCACAAGTGAAAGAGATGCCGCCACTGTGATGAACTCTTGCGTGAAAATGTCGGCAACTCAATTTAAACGTTTTTATCCTTTTTACATATACATACATATATAAATGTTGGGTGTATTTGAAAGTTTTTTAGGTGCAAACGAAGCTTTTTAAAAAATGTAATCTACATATATAAATGGTAAAAATGTTTCTATGTCCGCTATGGACTTTACAACCATCCAACCGAAGAGCCCCAAAACGGTTTCATTTGAAAGGCAAAAATGCAAGTATTTTTATAGACCACTAAGACAATGTTCATTCATGAAGTCGATTTACGACTATTCCCATACAAAATCTTTGGCTTTTTTGTATGTTTTTGTACTAGCCCCAAAAGAACATGAAACGGAAGATGCGAATCGGAAAGAGCCGGAATAACCGAAAACGCTGTACAACGTTTTAGCACAAGCAATTATCATGCCTGACTGTATACATGACATGTCCTGCATACTTTCTAGTATACCAACTAAACGCAAGCGATGTGAGCAGATTTATAAAACGCCTGCGGCAAATAGCAACAGAATAAAATTCGTATCTGAGTAAGTTTATCCATTGTACGTATTGCCTTCTCAACATCAACGATGCGTCGCGACGCATGCGTGTTTCATTCGCTGTCGCTGTCGCTGCTGCTGCTGCCACCACTCACCACGACGACCTGACTGCGATGCAATGCATCCGATTGGCTAAGACATAATGAATGCTATTAATGCATATTTCTAGTTGAAGAAGTGCACACGGTCGCGCAAATTTTGCTGCTGGCGGTCAACTTGCAACTTGCAACAACAACAACAACAAAACTCAGACAATCGACACCGCTGCCGCACGTCTTATCCAAAAGCTTGAAGTTTTATACTGCGTTTTTAGTGGGTTGTATGCTTCAGTTAACATGGACGACCGAAGATGTATTACGTTGTTCCCAGCAGCAGGTTGAGTGAACGCTTTAATTTTAACAAATTATTAAATGCATTTGCGTGTTACTTAAAATGTAATACACCACTATAGCTTGACTATAATTTAACGAGCTTTTCCTCATCATCATCCTCATTCCTTCTTCTTCTTCTTCTTCTTCTTCTACTTCAACTTGTTCTTCTTGTCTATAATAACTAGTGGCGCAAATAGTCGCGGAAAGTAGTCTTAAAATGGCTGGTATCTGTATTTTAAATTTAATGGAGATACTCTAATCGATTTCAATTTGCAACTTCTCCGAGGGTTAAACCTAGGCCAGCGGCAAATGTTTTTTAATGAGAGAATTTTTGGATTAGCATGAATTATATGGAGCGACCTTCAAAGCATTCTATTAAAGTTTTTTGTTTTTGTATTTCAAAACTTTGCTTTGTAATTTTTTGAAAGCAATGCCTAACACTGGCATAAAAATGCACCACTTTATATACTCTGCCTGACGATTACACAAAAACTGAGTTAAGCTCTTTGCCTGCCTGTTCAGTTTATTGTTTCACTAGTGTGCATTGTCATGGTTACACAGATACATACACTGTGAAATCACTAGGAACAATCAACAGCATCAAATCCAATTTGCGTATTTTGTCTGAATCGGCTTTTTCTTTTTTTCCACAAAAGTCAATGAGCAACAACTGAGCCAGTTAGCCAAGTGCATAACAGCAAAAATATGCATTTGAGCTTTACTAACAAACAAAAGTTTTTTTTTATGCATTGCACAATTGCTCAAAACGATTTGTTTTAAAATTTTGAAATTTTGAGATTTTGATTTTATTTTGGGTTTATGCTTTACTGGTACTCATTCATTGGAAATTTTGTGGCAAACTTTTTTTTAACAGAAGATTTTAAAGTTTTCAACTGTAGCATGATTTTGACAGTGAGTGTTGCCATCAAAACTGCATAAAAATTGCAAGTTGCAATGAATTTCTATTTAAAAATTCAGAAATTAAAATACTAAATTCTGATCTAGACACCATTGAAACGTAGCTGATTTCGTTTGTCAAAACTTTCCGAGTTGAATTCCATCACCTAACCGAAGATTTTTGTTATTATATTTTTGTTATCGTTTTGAAAAAGTAAAATTAGTTGAAGTAAAAGTGATTGTTCTTCATTTCGATTAGGTTCGAATCGTTATTTGATCGTTTTCATTTCGACTCGATTCGACTCGAAATTGTTTATTTATCGATTTATTACAATAAAAAATCTAAAAGGCTGTACTGATAGTACTGTCAAGGCAGGCATAAATTATTGATGTATGGGATCACATAATGTGTCGAAATAATTAAAGCAATCAGAACATTTTAAATGATTACTACGCATGCGTTATGTCGAGATCTAGAACTGATCGTTTTTACTTAAGAAGATACTTTAAATAACACATTCATCTATAAAGTTTAATGGAAGATATACCAAAAAGTATTTTAATTTTTTTTCAAAAATAATAAAAACTGCACCAAAAAGTTCTCACAAAGAATAAAGTAATTTCTTAAACGTAATGTGCCAATTTCTTTTATTCTGAATACTCCAATACAAAGTTATATCGGAATTGAAATTACGAACACAAAATCATATCCGATTTCGAAAAATTTTATTTTAATTCGAAATGAAGAGGATAGTAGGGCTAACCCCATAATATAAATTGCATTTGAAAGGTAGTAAAAAATATTTTAGACTTATTCAAGCGATTTCAGATATTTTGGAGCCCAGTGGGGACCAAAAATCGGTTACTTCTAACGTTTTTTTCCATTTTATATTTGCGTCGAACACAGATTCTTCTTCGAAATGATTATACTTAAAAACTTCAAATTAGGTGATTTGAACGATCGTTAAATACTTTTTGTG
The DNA here is from genome assembly GCA_018903435.1 of Leucophenga varia. NCBI lineage: Eukaryota > Metazoa > Arthropoda > Insecta > Diptera > Drosophilidae > Leucophenga > Leucophenga varia. The sequence goes on from JAEIFJ010001553.1 coordinate 83,078, forward strand.
TGTTTAGGTGTTTTTCGAAATTCAGCCTCAGACCCATTTGCGGACCCAAAATCGAAAATCGTTTACCGTTTTGTTATGACTCGGTAACAGAGGGCTAGAGACTTAATATTAGACGCATCTAAGGTTCGTCTAAAAATGATGAAAGTTTGAGTTTCCGAAATTGGGGGGGCCAGCGAAACCGTTTGAAAAGCTATATATATCTCACACTAGGATGTGTAAGGCTAAGACTTTTAGATATATGGCGCATTTGAAAGGTAATTAAAAATAGTTTAGACTTATTCAAGCGATTTATATTAAAAATTTGGAACTGGGGCCCAGCGATGGAACATAAAATCATGTTATTTTTATGTTTTTTTTTTAAACTTAGAACTGAACGCAGATTCGGACTTTGGAATGAATATACCAAGCTATTTAAAATTAAGTAAATTTGAAAGATCGTTAAAAAATATTTTTGGGTGTTTAGGTGTTTTTCGAAATTCGAACCTTAGATACATTTGGGGACCCACAAACTCGAAAATCGAATTTATCAGTTTTGTTATGACTCGGTAACAGAGAGGACTCTAGTACTCAAAAGCCCTTTAATATTAGACGCCCATTTGAATGATGGTTTAAAAATGATAATTTAGATGTGCTTGAGCGGTTTTTCCGAATAAATTTATACCTGGGGTCCAGCGGGGACCCAAAATAAATGTTTTGACTTAACGTTTTTTTTTTTTTTTAAATTTTGTTGAAACCGGAAAAGCCATATCTAAGAAATGAATAGATATATAGACTTGAAACTGGGCGACTTTGAAAGATAATAAAAAGTAATTTCTGATGTGTTCGAAGAGTTTCCTAAACTTTGGACGACTGCTCACGTCCTAAAATTCAAAACTTATGCATTTCTCAGCCCTAAGCAGTTAATAAAGGTTCCACGAACATTTTTAAGCATAGCTTCATTAAAAACTTGCTTCCGATTTTTCAGTTTTTGTATGAAAAAAGTTATTATTTATGAATGTATTCAATCCACATATCTACGCAAGAGATTTGGTAAGGATCGGACCACTATAGAATATAGCCCCTAAACAAGCCAAAAGCTTATTTACGAGTTATAAATAAAAAAGGTTATTTGATAAATGAATTGCTAACTACGGTTCTAGCAAAGATAACATTTTCCTTGCTTTAAGCTGTTTTTATAATTTTCGGTATGTGTATTCAGTACAACATACGGGACTAGTTAGCCAAGAACATTTTTATTTGCGGCTCAATCGCGAAGCCTTTAGACCGGTAACGACTTATCTTTGACAAATAAAGATGGTTAAAAAAATCTTTTAGTGTTCGTAGGGTTTCCGAAAATCTATGGGCTTGATAAAATGCTCCCATGGGTTCAATGTTTAGCTTGGCGACAATTTGTATTTATCATACGCTGGTGGACAGATGCTGAACTTGACAACATTGACTCTTCATATAAAAAATATACATAATAGCCGCGAGAATTAGCTAGTAAACTAAAAATTTGTAACCGATTGTTGATTTTCCTAAACGCAACGCAACGAAATGTGTTTTGGGAATGAAACATATGTTTTACGAATTCCAGAACACGAACAATTTTAAATCGTGCGAGTTTTATCATATCGGTCTTCACTTTTTAATTTATAAGGCATGTGTTTCTTTGTCTAGATTTTTTTCTTTCTGGTTAATTGCAATGAATGCTCTTATTTAAATATTACATACTATACACGTGTTTTTCATTTAAAGTTGCACTAGATAAACTTTTAAATCATGTTTCTTTATTTATTTATTGTATTTTTTTTTCTAATATCTCTCGTAACAATTTCCTTTGCAATTTTTTAATTGGATTTGATCTGATTAAAGCATAATTTTTTCCCTTTTTTGAACTATTACAAAGCGATATTTTTTTCGAACTGTTAGCAAAAAAAAAATTCCAAAAAAAAAATTGAACTAAAAATACCAATAACTACGCACAAATGTGAAATCCAAGTCAATCGAAATCAATTTAACCAACTAGCCGAGCAACCGAGTGACACACAAATGCCGAGCTGTCATGTACTTGCGTGGAGTAATCTGTCCAAATGTCCGTCTGTCTGTCTGTCTGTCGTCTCTGAGCCACAATGTGTGCCGTGCCATACGCCAAATGTTTTAGTAAGGCAGTACGGATGCTGGTCACATCTACGCATGCGCATTCAAATGGACAACAACAACCGCGCATGAATGCGCTTACGCAATTCAAGCCAATTGAAACCAATTCAAAAATAAACACAAACTTACAGCTAAACTTTGCTTGTTTGTTTCTCTATGTCTGTCTGTCTATGAGTCTGTCTTGTAGCTTGTACAATAAATGAGACAAAAATTGTTGATGTTTTTGTTTTCATTGCCTATAAACGTAAACCCCGCCCACACTACACACAACATCATTGGCAATTTATTTTCGTGCAATTTATTTGTAACTCTTGTACCTAGTGCGATTGTTTCATACAAACATACATACATACTCGTACATCCATCGATCTATCTAAGCAATATATGTCTGACCGTCTGTCTGTCTGTAATGCAAGTTTATGGTTGTAGTAATTCCCAAACGCATTTTGCGCGCATGCGCTGCAAATATCAATCTGTCGTAGTAGTTTCAAACGTATCCAGACACGCGACGCAATAAAATTTTTACCTCACATATACTCCTATTAAAAAAAAAAAAAGAGTTGTTTATATATATTTTTTTTCTTTTTCACATCTATCTGAAAGAAAAATTTATTTTTTTTTATATTTTATTGATTGTTGCATCATTGAAACTGGCGCGCATTGATTTAGTGAGTAAGATTGATTTAAGCGATTTCGATATTTGATGAAAAAAAAAAAAAAATTGGCTTAGAGGACGACATTTGATTATATAAGCAATGTGCTGTGTCGTTTAAATTAATGAAAAAGTCAAGAAATTCCCAGACAAGCAAATGAAAAGTTATTTATTGTATGTTTAAGAAAGTATCTGAAATTATTATATAATTTTGAACTATCTTAATCTGTGCATCTAAATGTCTAGGGCCACACAGGCTCTATAAAAACTATAAAGTTTATATCTAATTAAAATGACTTTTTACAGAGTTGTGTACCCTTTAAATGTGCAAATTATTTCCATATATTAAGTACGAAATTTTAATTGTATTGCAACTCCTTTATCTTGTAATACTATTTTCAATTTAATGAAACAGCCGCAGACACAGACACAGATTTAAATGCCACTCGATACATATACACGCAGATACATATAGTATGTAGCTGCCAAAAGAATAAATGTGCATTCATAAAAATGTCATATGCTCTAAGCGTTGACATGCGCTCATGCAATCAAAACTGAAAAAAAAAAAAAAAAATAAAAAATGAATATTATATCCTAAATATATTTTACACACCAAGCATAAATTCTAAAGAAAAAAAACTTTATATATATTTTTCATGCTCATATATTGCAACCGAAAATGCTGCCAGGGCGTGTCACAGACGCCTTTAACGATATTTATAAGTTTTGGTGAAAATATAAGCACTTCATATACTGTATGTACACACATGTACTCTGGTGCAATATATAATAACACGCGAAATTCTTTTTTTCGGTTAGCTACCCAAGATGCCTTCGAAACGAAGCATACAACACGCGCAACTTGGCGACAATTGCAAATGATGGATGCTAAAATTTAATATGAACATTTTCCACTGAAAATAAATATATTAGAATTCTTGTACCCTAAATTTGTACAATGCAATGGTATATTAAATTTCTAGAAATGTTTGCAATATAAAGAAATGGTGGAACATTATAAATGTAAAAATATAAAAATCTCCTGTCACAATGTTCGTTTTTTATACACGCCGAAACTACAAAAACTGAAATTTTGCAGATGTGTATTTTAAGTCCAACTTGAAAGATAGAATATATATAAGAGCGGGAAAAGTATGATTGACTGGAAAAATTAACGGTGGGAAAAAGTGGTTGGTTATACAAAAAAGTTAAACAAACTTGTTTTCGACAACCGAGCAAGGCCGGGTATTTCGACTAGTTTAATATATATGCGAGATTATCCTCCAAAGACAAGTCGATATAGTACTTTGTCTGTCAATTCGTTCGTTCTTATGCCTGCTCATCCGATTTACCAACTATCAGCTGTAGATACTGATTGATTTCGGCGAGTATAATTTATATTTTTTTTTACTCCACATGTTATGGAATATCTACATATAACAACCACAAATATAAAGATAAAAAATTTACTTGTAGCTGAAGCTAGGGGTGATATTTTCTTTAAATATATCTATCGATATATCTATAATGGCTATAATAACACAGATCGACACGAAATATGATTCAAGCTCCAGGCAAGGCTTATCATTTAGATTTTAAAACGCTGATTGCGAACCTGGCATTAAAAATTTTCTTTCAAGTAGAGATTTTGAGAAAAATATGTTTAAATTCTCAAAATTCACTATTTTTGTCTGTTTTTGATCGTTAATGAACCAGATCTCGAATAAAGTTCAAACGCAGCGATTTTTGACCCTGATGTTGTAACGGAAGGCACAAGCTTCAATTTTTTAAACATAACTCCAGATTTTGGGAGTGTTCCGCAAATTGCCTATTTCAACTGTTTTTTTAGCAATTATACTGAATCTCGGAAAATTTAATCTTTATTATATCGGGAGTTTTGGATATATATATATTTATATATATATATATATATATCGAGAGCACTTTATTAAAAAAAATATAGATACATCGATTTTTCTAACAGCCCTAGTTTAAACTGTCCTACACATTCAGGCCTTACTTATGTGACAAGAATAAGTTTTTCAAATCTGTGCTCGAAATTCACCCACGTTATTATTATTGGGATATGTCTTCTTTGATCTCAATGATCTATTGTAGTCCCTTCTGAATAGATGACCTGATCTAAACCTATGTTTGTTATGAATCCTAGAACATTTTTGGGATTCATTATTCTTATTTATTCTTCTGATAAAAAGTAACTTCCTAGCATAAGGTGTCTATTTCTAGCTAAGGCTTCGCATGCAGTAACTAGATATATGCGTTGGTGTCTCCTTTTTTGATCACAGAAAATGCAATCCAAAGAGCTACTTATTCCTACTATTCGCATTACCTCGGCTATCGTGTGTAACGCATGTCTGTCTGTTGCAATGCGTTTTACTTAGAATGCTTTGAAGATATTGAAATAAAATTTTAAACTTAATCTTTTTTTTTGGTCCTAGGCAGTTGGTCCTAGGCAGATTCAAGGTGCCACACCCATTTTTAGGCATAGCTCCCATCCAAATCTACCACCCATTTCGAATTTTTGTATGAAAATAGGTATTATATATATGAATATTTTCACTTCAAATTGGGTAAAAACACTTCTTATATCATCCAATGTCAATAAAAAGGTGTCACGCCCATTTTTAGGTATAGCCTCCATACAAAACTTACTGCCCATTTTCAATTTTTTATATGAAAACATTTATTATTTCTGAATGAATCCAATTTAAATTTGGTAAAATCAATTCCTATGTCCGCCTAAGTGAATATTATCGATATGGTAAGGATCGGGCTAATATAACATAAAGCTTCCATACAAATCTAATCTAAGCACCTGGTGAACGTATAAACTATTAAAAGTGTTTTGTAACGTTTTTCCTTGTTTCAAGTTTCTTTGCACCCATAATAGCTGTACCCTGTTGTTTTCGCCTTGTGTTGTCCAATGCTTCCTGTACTAGTTTCAATTGATTGTCTTGAAGCCTATGAGGCCGTTTAACTGCCAGATAGGATCGTTATATCATAGTCGTGATGTTTCCTATTTATGTTCAGTTGTGCGTATCTAATTAGAGCACATATTTCGATTGAAAGATGCTAGTGTAACATATTTACCCATTGACTTCTAAAGTCGCGCCCTAGTACCTACTAATCCGAGACCCATCAGTGTTCCACTTAATAATATGTGGTTTGATGTCATTTATCTCTTCTGACTTCCAATATTTTTTATGATGATAAATTCCTTTTGAAATTGTGACTCATGATCATGTCATCTCTGGGTATTTTCCTTAGTAAACAAAAGCGCATCATCTAGCGGCGCATGTGACCATTTGATTATTAGTGATAGTACCACAGTTTGTATCATGGTAATATTTTCAAAAAATACCATAAACAGAATATTTAAGCGATTTAACCGCTGTTTTTTTCCCAAAACGTGCCGAAATTTAAAGATTTTTTAAGTACAGATTCGTATTCAGCACAAAAAATTACTAATAAAAAGATATGTCAGCTCAGAAATTGTATTCACAATTTTCTTTAGAACAAATAATTACGAAATAAGCGACCTATCTATGCGTTCAGTCATATGAAGGGTATTTTGTTGTTGAGTTAATGCACAACTAAAGCATTTTTGTGTGTAATTTTCCGTTTTTTTTTTACTAAATCCACAATTTCTCATTCTCTTGAGTACAATATGAAAATAAAATTCAAAAATGCTGTCAACAATTTTGACAGCTTGTGAAATTAATATGCAGCTAATGCGCAAACGTTGAAAATTATTAGTAAATTTATTATTTAAATATGCTAAATACTCATAAAATTATTTAAATGCACGTTTTGTATGCATATATTTTGGGGACAATATGTTTTTTTTTTGGTTGGGCGCAAAAATAATTACAATAACACTTATTGGCTTGGCATATAATTTACACTTCACATTGTGTGGCATACATAATAAATAGTTTTAGAGTGTTGCATGCCTATAGGCTATAAAGGGTTAAATTTAAACATAATATTAAATTTTTTAGTTTTATAATTTTGGTTTTTTTGGTAAACTAGCTTTCACTTTAGCTATTTGTAACATATAAGTTGGCTTTAAAACAATCAAGCTAACAATATCCCACGGCATTTACCAACACTGCCAAGGTACTATGGTACGAGTATATGGCAATTGGCATTTTTATTCATTTTTCAATCAATACGACACGTTGCGCGATCAGATAAAGTTCATCAAGTGGCAAATGTGCAACTTTTTTTTTGGATATGTTGACTGCATGACAGACGACTGAGTGTCTAAATGAATTGACTGGCTGACTGCTTGACTGACTGACTGACAGACAGACTGACAGACTGGATAAGACAGACACCTGCCGCGAAATTTCTTAACACATTGGCTTAAGATATTGTGTCCGTCCGAATATCTGTCTGTCTGCTTGTACATTCATCTGATCACTTTGATGATCAATTAATTTGACATGCTACAACAGCCACAGCGGCAACAGCAGCAGCAGCAGCAGTTGCCTCAGGAGTAGGAAACTGCTTCGCAAAAGGGTAATGAAAGCGAAAACTGTTCAACACCGATAAGCAGCGCCCAATAATATCCTTTCACTTTTTTGTAAGTGTGCTGAAATTCGATTGGATTGGATTTGTGTTGTGTTGTGTTGTTCGCGTGTGCTTCAAGGTGATAAATTAAATTTATATTAAGAGGAAAATTACTTTTTTTTTTTTTTTTGGTTTTTGTTTCTGCTCTTTTATTCGTTATAGCATATTGCAAGTTTGCACGTGAATGGGTTTAACGCTTCAGGCATTTTTTGGCGATCTAAATCGAACGACGACGTACAACTAGGCATATAGACCGTGTCCGTTTGAGTTTTAGCTATACTCATTCAATCAGTCTTGGTCAGACTACTCGATCATTTACTCATGCTGTCTGCCTGCCTGTCTGTCTGTCCATCTATCTGTATTTCAGTCTTAGATCGTTTGTGCGCGATTATTTCATTTTGAGAGCTGCAGAGTTGCAGTTTACTCTTATAAAATTGGCTCAAAGCGAAATTCGTCTGCTGCTGCTGCTGGATATCGTTTGCTTTCTTTGATCTTTTTGTAGATTTTTGTACAATTTTAATGCTTGGTGTTGATGGCGTTTATCATAAGCGCCGTCGCGTCGTTTGGTGTTTTTGGCAATCAATCAAATGTCAGTCAATCTTGTTTTTTCCGATTTCTATCGGCTACTGTATCGGCTGTATTGTATATATTTCAAGTTAGGTACTTATTTATAAAAATCCTGAAGCAATATTTATTAAGCGACTATTATGACTGTTGAAAAAGGATAACTAATCAAGTGAAAGCATAAAAATGGAAGCCTTTGATAATTCTTATAGGAATATTTTTCAAATTGTGTCAGTCATTTAATTGTTAATGTTCATATAATAGCTTATTTTGGCTTATTAAAGGCAATTTGTTAAATTTTACTAAGAGTGTCTTAAGGCACTTATCACAAAATACTAAAAGCAGCAAGTAGAAATGACTTTATATATTTATTTAAGACAATTTTGGAAAATTCGTTAAGTTTTACTTAGAGTGCCTTAAGGCACTTATCATAAAAATACCATAAACGGCAAGTAGAAATAATTTTTATATATTTATTCAAGACAATTTAAAAAAACTCGTTAAGTATTACAAAGATTGCCTTAAGGCACTTATAACAAAAACACTATAAACGGCAAGTATGAATAATTTTTAGAATTCAGCCATATACAAACCGTTTAACATGTCCAAAGTAAATGCATTCCAATGCACTTTATCAATTTGTGACACCTAGCGCCATAATCGGTTCGGAAACATCACCAAAAAAAAGTACTTATATTGAATATTAATAAGAAAAAAAAACGAATATAATATTATGTATATTAAAATAGTTGTGATTGATCAGTATCGTTTTTCCCAAAGCATTTTAATAGCGTAAATTTATGTGACAGACAATGACATCGACGTTGACGTCGACGACGTGTCAAAGCGTTAAGAGAATTATTTAATTAGAATTTATTGACAATGACGCTGACATATTTCCAAATTATAATTGTCTGCAGCATAAAATTGCAATAAAAATTCCCAAAAGGGCGTAAAAGATGTCACAATAATATGATTGAGGTTGCATGTTGTAAGTATTTTTATGCATTTTAATTTAACTTGTATCTACGCTTATCGACAGAGAGAATCAAATCAAATCAAACCAAACTCATTCTTATGACAACTTTGTCCAATTTTGATTGCAAGAGAAACTGTCAGCTATCAGTAAACAGGCAGACAGACAAACAAACAGACAGACAGACGGACAAGCACAATACACGCAAGTAGTCAACATAAATCAATGCATTGCATTGCAACTTGTGGCACATTTTATTTATTTATTTTTTTTTTGAATTTTGAATTTTTTTTTTTTTCTACACTCTTAGCGACATGTGGCCAGATACTACATGTGTATGAGATACAAGTGTTGAGGATGCGAAGCTGTGTAGGCACAATAAATTATTTTAGATTTGACAGCAAAGTTGCTTGTAATGAGTTGAGTTGTCTGCGTTTGCGACAGGTGAGTTTGGCATTGGTGATTCGCATGGTTAGAGAACGACAATGTGCGGAAGTTTTTTTTTTTTTTTTTGTATACCCGTTATACATAGTGATGAACGGGTATTATCAGTTTGTCGAATAGTTTGTACTACATTCAAGAAGACGTCTTAGACCCCATAGAGCTATTCTAGCCATGCTCCTATGTCGGTCTCTCTGTCTGTTGGCCGCTTTGCAATTCAGCACTTAAAGATATTTAACTGAAATTTTAAACTTAAGTTTTTCTCGCCAACGACTGTCTTGTATATCAAAATCAAAGTACTACTCGCATTTTTGGGCCCCATACAAATTTAACGTTTATTTTGAGATGAAAATAGTTTTTAAATATGAACGCATTCACAAAAAATTGGGTAAAAACACTTATAATGTCATCCGATACGAGAGGAACCGTGCCACTATAACATAAAGCCCTCACCAAAACTCATCCCATCTCAAAATATTTAAATATTTGTGTGACGGTTATTTAAAATTCGGTTCCACTGAAGATAACGTTTTATAGTACTTTTTTTTAAGACGTTTTGAGTAATATGAAAGTATTTAATATAAAACTATTTCGCAGTTTGTCTTCTGAAATAATCCGTTCCGTACTGCAGACAGAAAGACCGATATATAGGCAAACAGATAGACAGACGGATGGACGGACGAACAAACATGTTTATTTTGATATTTTTGAAGTATCAAAACAATTTGAAATAAAATATGTCTAAATGCACATTCTGTAAAATAAGTACACGGAAATTGTTATTTAATTCGTTCCGGGAAAAGATATCGGCCAAATTTAAAAATGTTTTCACGAAAGATATAGTAAATCGTGTATGTCGAAAACACAAGTAAAAAGTAGCTCGAGACGTTCGAGGAATGCCGAGAAGTGTTGAAAGATTGGCCTCGTTCCGGACGACCATCGACCATTACGACCGAAGAAAACATCAATAAAATCAAGAAAATGTGAAGTAAAAATCGTCGTTTGAGTACTAGAGAGATTGGTTATAAGGTAAGCATCTCTCATATGACCGCTCAGAACATTTTGACTGGCATATTGGGCATGAGACGCGTCACTTTTCGACTAATTCCGAAAGAATTGAATTTTTTGCAAAAGTCGCATAGGAAGGAGGTCGCTCAAGTCATGCTTTCTCGAGCCAATTATGACTCCAGCAACATGAGACACATTATAACTGGATTCGAAACATGGGTGTATGAGTAGGAAATACAAAGCAGTCAAAAATCAACAGAATGGTGCCTTCTTGCTCCACACTATTTTATCCATGGTGAAATTCACCGGATGCACAAAAGATCTACTCACTTTGAAAACAAATGTATACACACTAACTGACAGATGACGCCAAAATGTTTTCTTTGGAAATAAAAGACATGTGTACCAACCAAAAAAAAAAAAATTTCCCATATCAATTGTCTGGACGATTTAAATAAAAATTTCTGGGTACTTATTTCACAGAACGTCACATAACTTGTTCGTTAAAAAAATATGAAATTTTTCGTAGATTGCACGAATATGTTTTGTAAATTTTACATATTTAGAAGAATCGAATCGATTTGAGTATGATGAAATGTACGAAACTTGTTTTATATAGTACAAAATATATCGTTTCTTTTTTAATGCATAAATTTAGTTAAACTTATGTATTAAGGTAGTTTTTATTTTGAATGCTTAAATTTACAGAAGATATATATGTTACCATACCATAGAAATCTACAAGCAAACAATGATATGCAACTTAATTTTTTTTATTTTTCTAAATTTTATATTTTATTTTACAAATGTTGCTCAGAGGTTTTTTGGAACACTTTAATCATTTTCCCATCCATTTCCTTTGAGTTCTTTACACTTCCATACACACACCCATTTGCAACTTTTTTATGCAGCACCATTAAGAAATGCTTAACGCTTCTTAAAGACCTCATAAAGTAATTAATTTCAATCATACAATTCTCACATGTGCGTCAAACTGAAGAGATACAAAAATGAAGATAATAGAAGGAGTAAAATGACCAAAGGAAATCATTACCAACGCCAAACGGAAGCAAGTAACGCATACAAATGGATTTTTAAAACCTGCAATAAGCAACAGCAACATTAAATGAAGAACAAATCACAAACCAATGTAGAATATTTCAATAAAATTGAAATAAATCACATCCAAGGTACATACTACGGAAAACAGCAAAACAACACGCCTTTCACTATATAGAGTAGAGAGGGCGGAGGAAGCGTAAGATGGTGCAGCACCAAACAAGCTAGCAGGAGAGCTACTTTCTGTAAGTACGATTGTCGTTAAATTTTTGCACTTAAAGAAGCAGAAAGTGTTGCCATTTACGCTTCGATAAACATTTGAAATCAATTCCAAAGCGAACAGAAGTTGAAGTCAACAACTGATGATATATCACAGCTGCCCCAAGTGAGACACAGAGACACTGCTGCTGTTGCTGCTGAATTGTTGCCAACAGATTCGTTAGCATTTTTAACAAATAAAATATAATTTATAGCCATTATTGTCTTCAACAACAACAACAACATTGTTGCTGTTTTGATGTCATTTGCTGAAAAGTTGGTGGCTGTGACTGTGATGCAAGTGTGTGATAAAAAATTATCACTACAACATAAACATTGCAAGTACAAAAAAAATTTAAAAAAAAAAATGGAAAAAAATTATTAATTTGTGCTGCTTAAATACACAATAAAATGCATTAAATGACACAATCCAGCTATCGTGCACAAAGCGTTGCATCCCTAGATGGGCAACAGATGACAACGACGACGACGACGATGATGACGATGACGTTGACGTTGTGAAGGATGTCTTCGATCCTAAGTACATACATTTTCGATCTGTGGTCTCGTAGTTCTGGCAGCAGCAGCAGCATCATTATCATTATTACGATAAAAATCATTGCTAAATGCTGTGTGCCATACAAGTGGACATGCAGCAACATTTCCTACGCACTCCTAAGTACAATACGAGGGTTGCTATATTATTCTTAAAAAGATATGTGTAATTCATTTATAATGAGTTTGCGAAAGAAAAATTTGTTGCAGAAAAATGATTGCTGACCAACATTAGTGCAGACAGACAAATGCGTGCGGACAGACGGACAAATGAGTGCGGATAGACGGAGAAATAAGTGTGGACAGACAGAAAAATAAATGTAGACAGACGGATAAATCATTGCTTACAGACAGTCAAATGAGTATTGACGGAAAGTCAAATGAGTACAGACAGAAGGACAAACGAGTGCAGGCAGACGGACAAACGATTGCAGACAAACGGACAAACGAGTGCAGACAGACGGACAAACGAGTGCAGACAGACGGATAAACGATTGCAGACAGACGGAAAAACGATTGCAGACAGACGGACAAACAATTGCAGACAGACGGACAAACGAGTGCAGACAGACGGATAAATGAGTGCAGATAGTCGGATAAACGAGTGCGGACAGACGAAAACAGGAGTGCAGACAGATGGGCTAATGATTTGAGGACAGACAGACAAATGAGTACGAACAGACGAACAAATATTCGCAGCCAGACTGGCAAATGAGATGCGTATAGAAGGACTAATAAGTGCCAACAGTCAGACAAATGAGTGCTGACAGACGGACAAATGTGACTAACTTGTATTTGGGATAACTCATTCCAAAACCTTATAAACAACCCACGCATGTTATGCTTTCACTACTTGATACTGCTCCATGACTTCATTTAAAATTCTCAGCATTGCTTAATAATGCAAGATTCATGTCGATATGTCAATGCGTTTGCGCGCAATCGATCATTTTGTGCAGCAGCAACAGCAGCAACCAAAGCAGCAGCAGCATTAAAAGCAGCACGCATTTCGCATGAATTTAATACGATTTCAAGTCGATTTCGATTCGATTCGATGCGATTCCGATTGAATACTCGTACTATCACAGCAAATCAAACAGCCAAACCGGGATGCAATCGAGTGCAAGTGTTGTTTATAAATTTTACTCACTGTTCGGTTTGTACGACTGCGATTCGCAATGCAATGCAATCTTAGCGTAAACATCAGTCTTCAGCCATGTTTCTCTTTACTGACTGACTTACTTCTTATATTCATTTAATTTATTTATTTATTTTTTATTTATTTATTTAGTTTTTTTTTATTGTTTTTTTTGTTTTTTGCTTTAGAAAATGCAACGTCATCAACGTAGTCATTTTGTGACTGTAGCTGTGGCATGTGTACTTGTTTGACATAATGTCCTCAGATTATCACAAGTGATAAAGGCGTGTTTGCACTGTCTTCTATCTTTGTGTGTTTTTTTGTACTCTTTTTTCTCTCTCTCTCTCACTCCCCTGTTTTTGCCATTGTGATATGTTGCATGTATACGCGTTGATTTTGAGTTAGTTTGTTCGTTTGTAGCATGTAATTTTATGGTATGCACTTTGCAAGTTTCGTGTATAAAAAATAACAGCAACAGCACAACACATTCATTGCCAATGATGTTGCTTTAGTGATATATCACAGTGATAAGTGTTTGATAGTCTAACAGAGAGTATGAGAGAGAGAGAGAGGGAGAAGGAAAGAATGTGTGCTTTAGGTTTTATAAGGTTAGATTTTTTTTTGATATGCGAAATGGTTACCATCTGTGATATATTACTTGGATAGTTAATTCTAATGGTGATACATGTAAATTGGCTGCAAGATATACGAGACAATTGTCTTGGAATTGTTTACGGAAGTTAAAGAGACATCATTTGATTACTGAGAAATTTTGCGCTGAAATATTTACTTTATTTATTCTGTTGATTAGTTATCCATAACATCTTTTGAGATATCTTTTTGAAACAATTTCTTACTCATTAAGCTTACAATTAGCTCAATCAGTAATATACAATAAAAACATATAGCCGAAAATTTATTCTGTAATTTATGGAAACTTTGCGAGGAGTCTACAGTAAATGGATTTTAAAATTTTTTTTTGGTGACACTGACGAAATATCGATACTCTTTCAATATCGATATTTTTTAATGCAAAGACAATTATCTATACTCGTAGGTCTACGACAACAAATGGAAAATTTCAATCTTGGCGAGGAGTCCGTAGTAAAGGAATTTAAATAATTCTTTCATGGAATGAAACTGGCAGAAATACGATACTCTTTTAATATCGATACTTTTTTGTAGGCAAAGACTATTATCGATACTCGTTGGCCTACTTAAAAAAGAACAATGGACTTCAAATGGGAAATTTCAAGTCCGTAAGCAAGTTTAATCTATTAAAACACATAAATAAAAGAAATTTAAGACTAATTCGCACAAGATACACATCCAATTAACCCGTAAAAAAATATATAGCAAACCGCACAACCAAATTACTTACCTAAAAAGCAAATCACACACACACATACGCAACCATTTCGACAAGTAAGGCACTCACTCGCCAAAAGTTGCAAGCGTTCATGCGATAAAAAATGATCGCAACAACAGCAAATGTCACTAATGATGACAAGGTCACATTGTCAACGTCAACGCGCATGCGTAACCCAATAAAATTTGTCTAATGTAGCAGCAAGAACAACCAAAAAAAAAAAAAAAAAACTCAAAAAAGCTACAATTGCAATGGCAATGGCAATGTTCCTTGCTGACAATTGTAGTCATTGCAATAACATATTCACGACAATTTCCAGCAACATTTGCCAAAACAACAATAGCTAAATAAATAACCACAAATCGAAACTAAGACAGCATAGCAATGGAGGCAGCAACTTATAGCTTAAATACGAAGAAAAAGAGGAGGCTGATATCCAGAGAAGACCACAACTAACCATGGAGCATATATATATATATATATACAGCCACACCATTAATGATTCAATCCAAATATGGGTGTCAATAAGTTAACAGACGCAAAGACAATGTTGCACTTGTTGCAACCATGTAGAGTGCAACATTGCTCGAACGTTAGCTGCTTAGCTGCTGGCAATGAGCAGAGGACAGAAAAGTCATATGCGAGAGTAGTTTCAAAACAAATGCATATTTAACTTGAAAATAAAATTATGAGAGCCAATGAGCAACACCAAAAAAAAAATACTGAAGTCTTTATATATAGTGTTCCCCCCATGCTCTGAAAACATGCAGAACATTGGGAATTCTTATATAGTATAATGTTTAATTTAGAAGTTTTAGAGATGACGAATATTTGGTACCGTCAAACATTCTTTTTTAGTATTGCCAACATAAGAAGAATGCAGAAGTAGTTCTTAGAAATAAGTTCCTGGAAAAATTTGGTGGAAATAAGTTCCTGGAAATAAGTTCCTGAAAATATGTTCCTGGAAATATGATCCTGGAAATAAGATTCCTGGAAGTAAGTTCCTGGAAATAAATTAATGGAAATAAGTTCCTGAAAATATGTTCCTGGAAATAAGTTTCTGAAACAGTTCCTGAAAACAAGTTTCTGAAAAAAGTTTCTGGAAAAATTTGCTTTAAACAGGTTCCTGAAAATAAGTTCCTGGAAATTAGTTCCTGGAAATAAGTTCCAGGAAATAAGTTCCTGGAAATAAGTTTCTGAAAATAAGTTCCTGAAAATAAGTTCCTGAAAATAAGTTACTGAAAATAAGTTCCTGGAAATTTGTTTCTGAAAATAAGTTCCTGGAAATAAGTTCCTGAAAATAAGTTCCTGGAAATAAGTTCCTGAAAATAAGTTCCTGGAGATAATTTCCCGGAAATATGTTTTTGTCGTCTTATTGACCAAGTGTTTTTTGTAACGAGAAGAATTTTGGACGCACATGGTCAACATTCTCAAGCCTAGATGCTCTTTGTAAGACATTTTCTAAACTTCAACAGCATTATTAATTAAGCCTCCCTCGTTTTTTTACGAGTATATTCATATGACATTGCTGTCAAATGGCATAATGCTGGCAAGCGATCAGAGTCCGTTCAGAAGCAGCACAATGTCAATGGAATATAGCGGACGGGGAGACAAAAAAAAAAAACTTCCTCAGCTATTGAAGAAATTATGAAATGCATTTAATTTTGTTGCACACTTTTTCTTCTTCATGGCGATCTTCTTCTGGTTTCTATTGGCAAAGACTTGGTTAGCTTTTCTTCTTCTTCTTTTTTTACATGACTGCTTGAAAAAGCAAAGCAGTGAAAATCTATAAAAATTCCATTGACCATATATTTGTTTGTTGTTGACTTCTATGCTGGTACGGTTCGGTTTGGTACGGTTTGGTTTGGGTTGGCTTGGTTCTATGCATTTTAGTTTGTGCCTGAGCTACCTTTTTAGGCTTGAGTTGAGGCCGTGTGTTCTGCAGAGTGGCAGCAGCTGTTGTTGTCAACGTCGTCGTTGACAACTTGTATAGCTAGTGTTTTGCTGATATTGCTTGAATGACTACTTTGACTTGAAAAGAGCGTAGAACTGCTAAAATATATGTTCTCAAGGCAGCTAATATCATCATTGTGACCATTGCTATAAGTATGTACAATAGTTATTCTTGGTCATATTGGTCTTGGACTTTGGCTGTTTCGCTGTTGGCTTATATTGCAATCTGTCTACAATCATGTCACATCATTCTCTTGTCGCCATAACTGGTTATGGGCTGTTGCTCTTGGTCTGTTAACTGCTTGGATGAATGTTTGACTGCTTAGATGAATGTTTGTTTGTTTTTCGTTCGTTCGTTTGTTGGTTTAAACGCGGGTTCAGTCTCTTAGTTTATTTGCTTAGTTTATTTTGCTGTGAAACAGTTCATTTGCCATAAAGTGTAGTGTGACTTATACGTTAAGTTAGAGATAATGAAGAAAGATGTACCAAGAAAGAGTTTGTGACAAGAATGAAAGTTTTTTGGTAATGCAAGAAAAAAAAAAAGTTTTGATGAATGTTTCTAAGGAGTGGCTAATGAGATTGTGGTAATACGATTGCGTTTTTTTTTTAACTACATGACTGGATGGTAATATTGCAAATATTGAAGAATTCAATATGTGAGTTAAATTGGTAAGGTTTTAATGAGAAGTTGATCCTATAGGGGTCGTTTATGGTTTTTAGTCATACCGATAGCGGATATCGTTCAGGGATTACTGTAATCGTTTAGTATTCCTGCTTGTTTGGGAAATGTCAGAAGGTTGTTGTGAGTCGTACTGGCCGCGTCTTCTACCGATGCGATCCGAGGTGTAGCTAGATATTTTATTCTTGTCAGTTACAGATCAGGTGCTCCAGAATCTCCTTATTGATTTGCATGATCATATGCTGGCCTCTGGATCGGGCTAAGTAACACATGTGACCTTGGCAGTTCAGTTGTAGGCACATCAGGATTCTGCCATATTAGTACTTTAAGTGCCTGCTCCTGTGGCATAGACCTCGGGAAGAGCACCTTAGCCTTTGGCACGGACGGAATGCAAGTTCTGTCCACTACCTACAACTCGATTCGATTCGACTATCCTTGGCAGAATGTGTTTCTTTAATCCATTTTAGGGTGAGTTCGTCCTTGCAATTTACAACAAGGATTTTCACTCCATTTGAGCCAGTCAAACGTGGTGGGTTGGGCCTCTGAATCTTTCATCCTAGCATATTCTCCAGTATTTTGGACTTAATGCTCTTCCACTGGTTTGCTGTTATTTTTCAAAGGTGTCAGTCGTGTCGATGTGTGCAACGACAAGAGGATAGCAGTCACCATTTTTGAGTTGTTTGGCGTTTGACTAATTTGATGTTTGTTCGCTATCGCGTCGACTTTTGCCGTTTCTGTTGAGCGCTGACGCTTTGTTGGTAAACCCTTTCTTCGAAGCCGTCATAGCCGGCCTCTGGGCACTCTTGCAGCTCTCTTTTATTATCTTATTGGCCTTTGTCGAATTCTTCCTCTCCTCGGAGGAGGGATTGCTACTATCGAAAAGCCTGGCTGTAATCTGTAGAGCTGCTTTGTATTGCACCTTCCCTTTCAGGCCCTCCTTTGACCGTTTGAGTCCGACTCTTATTGGGGCACTGGTACCCTCCTGGACACAGGAATGGTTTTCGAGGAGTGTGATGGCACGTCGTCAAAATCTGCAGGGACTTTGGTTCTGCGTGCCATTTTCTTGGCAACACGCAGCGCGGATTTCTGCACCCCGTGCCTACCGGTGATAGCAGTCTCGCTTTCCACCGACATTTGAGCTGATATCCCAGCCCACTATTCCTTCTTATCGTCTTCCCCATTGATGTTTTAATTCGGTTAATCACCCCTAGCATTTTATTTTAGTAGCTGACCGCCAGGGTCAGGGTACGTCACCAGGGAATACTAACGGGGAGGCTCTCGCGTTAGGGAAGGGGTTCTGTCCACAGACAGAGACAAAACCTATGAGTCAACTTAGAGTGCAAGCACTCCCCTTTGCTCACCAACATACAAAAACAAGCATCATATTTTTAAGTAGCTACTTGAGCCTTGCATGAATATATTCATTTGAAAATTACACTGGTTTTGGATTTCTTGTTTTGGTCCAATATTCGCATTCATTTCAAAATGAGTATTTTATTATTTAATTTGAATATATTCATACAAACACATTAGACTTATGATTTCACACAGAATTGGAATAATTTTGTGCGAGTTGCTTAAAATAGAACTCTTAAATATTAAGGTACTCATTAAATGATCTTTATTTATTGCAGATCTAATATACTATTGTATTCGTATGCCATATCTTGTAAAATCATTAAAAACTACTCGCAACGCTCTTCTTTAAAAACTCCCTTAAACTATACACCCCTTCCGAATACTCATTAAACGTACAAAGTGATAAATTCTTTGAAACTACTTCAAAAGATACATTTAACTTCAAGTGGAACGAAAACAAAATGCAAATACAATTTTTATGTGCAACATTTTTTTTTCTTATTTTTTAAGTTTTATCCGCAACTTTCACAAACTTAAAATGTCCTGCTGCAATCTAAACTACTGCTTTGACTACTACTTATGCAGTTGCAAAGCAGACATTATAAATCTCAAGTTTCGTTACAAAATATTATCCAAAAAAAAAGGTAATATTTTCTAAAAAAAAATAAACAAAAAATAAATAAAAATACTTCTACGCAAAGTTCTAACATTAAAATCCGCTACAAGATGCCAACTTAGACCCACTTAAGTGCATAACTGGTGCATATCTCGCGCAAAGTTTCATTCACGTCGTTATGATCCTACAGGACGTTGCCGACATTCTGTCTACCTTTACATCATTTGTTTCGTTTTGGCTTTTACTGTCCGCTGAGAATACAAGAACTGCGAAGAAAAGAAAAACAAAAATGGAAAACATAAATCTGTAAGCAAAAGACAACTTGCCCGTATATAAACAAATAAACAAACCTGTGCAAGGACATCAGCAACATTTTGTAAGATGAATACTGGAAGAAGATGGAGAAGAAATGTAGGAGTATGCAACAAAGCAGAACATTGCAGAAAAATTGTTACAGAGTCAACAAGGACACTGTCATAACTTTTTAATGGTCGCACACAGTTGACAGTAGATAAATTTTTCTTTTTTTTTTTAGAGATGAAGTGCTGCAAACTAGATAAGGAAAGACTGGAAGAGAGAGAAATAGAATAAGGCGCCAGTAGTTATGGGAGCAAAGCACTTTTCCATGTATGTTGCCAATTTGGTGCAAAATAGTTTTGACATTTTTAAAGGCAAACCAACTCAAATTTCAAAAGTTTTGTCAAGTAATGCACAAAATGTTTAGCAAACAAGACAGCCGTTTCAGTTCGAATTGTGTACAAATAACATTTTTATTTAAGTACCTTTTTAATGGGTTTTCAAAGATGGCCATTACCGCTTGTTATGCGCCTGGGCATCACTTAGGGTATTCACTCAGCTGGAATGGTCCAATGCTACTAGTTAATTTAAAACTATAATTATTTTTTCTCACTTAAATATTTTCGAAATTTGTTCATTTCTAAATACACGTCTTGCAAGTAATTACCACAAAAACCTTCTCAAGTATAGACGCGTGTATGCAACTATTTGCACTTAAATATACTTCTCAAATAATGCCAACTTAATGCGCGCACTTGAGTCGACTTTTAGCATATTATTGACTTTATTTGTTAACTACATACATGCATACATACTTAGATATACATAGGTATACTATAGTAACACATGCCACAATTTCAGTCCAGAACGCTACACACGACAAATATATAACAACGCCAACCGCTCAATCTTGGCACATTTATATGATTAATTGCGCTGGTAACCAGCTTTGATTCCAGTTATAGTCATAATTTGTGCTTTTGCATACCAAAAAGACCTTAAGTTTTATGACTTCGGCTTATTGCGCTCGACTTAAGCAGCTCACATGGCATTTTGTTGTTCATTGGAATCATGGCACAAATTCAAGTGTTTGAGCATTTCAGCATTAAGTAGTTACAGCGCACAAGTAATGTAATAGAAGGAGTGTAGGCTTTGTAGTCATTGATAAATCAGTTAGTTTGTAAATAAACGTTGCATTGGTATGCTTAAGCAGTGGCAAAGCGTTTAAAATAGTAGCTTATATAATAGAGAAATGCATTATTTATACGATTGTAGACTTATGCAAAAATTTCCTTTGTTGGGAAATTTTTACAAATGTTTTAGAAAGTAATAAAAAGTAGCTACTATAGTGTAAAATTCATTACTAACTCAAATAAACTTCGAACAAAAATTTCCCTCTTAGGGAAATTTTTAATTTTTCACTTTGAATATGTATAAAGTAGTAAATACTGTAAAAATAGTTTAACTAGCAACCTAAATCACTGCAAAATGTAATGTAGCTTCAATAGCGGAAAATGCATTATTAACTTAAAAAAATTCAAAATAAAAATTTTTTCCTTTAAGGGTAATTTTTTTATTTATCAAAGGAAATATGCAAAAATTTTTAAATAAAGCAAAAAAAAGTAGCTCACATTGTAAAGGAACTTAACAATTTTTAAATTAAGCCTAAAAATAAAATTTCCCTTTTAGGGAAATTTTAATAAACTCGTTAAATTTTTTAAATTAATAAAAATATAAAATCATATTTAGTTTGTTTGTATATTCAATCAATTTTCTATGCAAATTATTAATATTTAATATTTTAAATGATTTTTTGATTGCTTTATTGCATAATTTTTTTAATATCATCTTCTCACCCCCTTTTACCTCTAACTATTACCCACTTTTAAAGACAATTCATAGCATTATGTAAATTTGTAAATATTATTTCTCCTGATTTTATTTATTTATTTTTTTTTTTTTAGTATTTTTTCCAGACAGTCAAAAAGTCAGAAAGCTTTTCGATGCAGTCAAGTGTGCAAAAATAACCACATACCAAGCATTTTGAATGAAAAGCCAAAGAACGGGAGTGAGTTAGCAAACTACTTACTGACTTTGTACGTAGGCGCAATGATTTCAATGAGTTAAACACCTTTATACCCAGTCATCCAACAATTTCAGATGCATGCCATTGAGCTGCTGCTGCGGTTGCTGTTGCTGCTTCCCGGTTGGTTGACTTGACTTGGCTTGGCTTGGCTTGTTTAACTCAGCTCACTTGCTGGCGGTATTTGCATTTGAGCGTGGTAATTATTCATGTATTTGGGCGTTTGATTTGCTTGTTGCAGACACATTTTACATGCACAAACGACACAAAAAAGATGACTGAGTACCCTGAGTAGTTGTCTTTGGATTGAGATGGTACTCGTTGTTGTCCGGTTTTTTTTGTTTTTTTTTTTTTTTGCCCGTTCTCGACATGATAGCAATTGCGGCGGCAAACTTAACTGTCGCGCTTGTAATTTTATGCGACACCCTGCAGCCAAGATCATTAATAATCAACCAAGAGAAAGAGTATACCAAATACCTAAAAATCCAGCTATACACATATGCAAATCTGTCCGTCTGTCTGTCCGTCTGTCTGTCTAGTGCACCTCATCATCTGTCCAAACTGTCCAGTGTCTTCATGTAATTATGTTGTTTTGCCTGCATGCCTTCGAACGTTTTTTCTGTTCATTACGAAATTTGGCTATATTCATTTCTTCTTTATTTTTTCGGTAGCAGATTTTCTGCATGTCTTTATTAATTTTTATGCCCCAGAGAGCACAGGAAAGCGTTTATCAACGGAAATTGTTTCTGTAAATATTTTATATATGTGCATTTATATGTAAATACGTATCTTATTGCATAAACTTATTAAACATTTTTGTATTTTATATTTCATTTTAAATACTTATGCCAACAAACAAAAAAAAAAAATATATAATAATAATAATAAATAAATATAATAGCAAATAAATATTACGTGCATTTCGATATGTGCACGAAAATAATTAAAAATTAAAAATAAATAACAATTCTGTCTGTTAGTTAATTAATGATTTATGATTGAATGAGTTGATTGATTGTTTGTTCGATTGACACCATTGAAGTTATTGCAATTCACTTTAAATAAACTACATAGCACCTACCTGAATGGGTGTGTATGTGTTTGTAATATTGTAATTAATTATTTGTTTTTACGCTAAAATTAAACAATTGAACAAATACGTGATATGAAATATGATTATAAATATTTACAAAATAAAATTTAATCAATTAAAAAAAAACTCTCAAGGTGTACTTTGATAAGGTCTTAGTGAGGAAACCCGTTTCAGAGATAAAAAACGTTAAATTTGGAGAAACCGAAGCATTAATACCTGTCACACGAATCCTTGAACAGTTAATGTTTGTTCATAAGTGGCTTAGATAAATGAAGGGTCAATGGTCCGATACAACCCAAGTTTCGACTTAATATTGATATCAAATTTTTAGCTTAAATATAAATGAAAAAATAATTTTCTTGAAAATATCAGAATAAATTTAAATTGCTACTTTTTAGTGCCCTGATTCTTACTATATCGGTTGTGTATTCATAGATTGACAACAGAACTGTTTTTATCCAATTTGGAGTGAGTAAATTCATTAATAATAACACTTTTCATACATTAATTTAAAAATAATCAGTTAGTTTGTTAGAAGCTGTATCTAAAAATTTGCTTAGATCCATGGTTTTTACATTGGATGATAATAGAAATGATTTTACCCAACTTAGAGTGAATAAATACATAAATAATATCTATTTTTTAAAACAAATAATCGAGAAAAGCATTGGTTTTAAATTATAGTTAAAAATCTCTAAAAGTAAGCGAATGAATAGCATAGCGGCGAACAGACAGGCGGACATAGAGACAAACGTACAGACAGACGAATAGACAGACGGACATGACAAGATCCATTCGTCTCATAGAGCTGATCCAGAATAAATATAATTTATGGGTTATAAACTTTCCGACAAACTAAAAGTCCTGTTGGAAAGTTTGCAACGTTTAACGGGTATAAAAAAGCGCAAAAACAAAATCTTTTTTGTAAATTTATTTTGGACTTCCGCAAGCTTTGGATGGGTCTCTTAGGCTACATAGAATAATGATCAAAATGTACAAGATTGAAATATAAGGTTAGTACTTAAAATACACATCAAAGTGCGTATGTATATTTTATATATGACTAACCGAAATACCCGGCCTTGCTCGGGTGTTACCTTTTATTCACCAACCAGCTTTTCACCTTTTTCATTTCAATCATACTTTTTGCTTTCCTTTTTACCCAATTTTTTTTTTGGGACATACCCTCCGACTATCTATCCAATGATTTGGAACTCTTCCTGTTCCTATTTGCATGTACACAAGGGTGGTCAAAAAAAAAAAGAAATATGCGCTCAGTCATATGATTGTTCTATATCAAAAATAAGAAACCCGCAACTTCAAGGGGCTTTGCAGCACCATTAAATATAGGATTAAAAAAATACGGGTCTTCTTCTTTTCGATATAGAACAATCCTAGGAGGTAAGCGCATTTTGGACAACCCTAATGAACACTGAGTTTTATACCTGTAGCTCAAGTACTTGTACCTACGCCCTCAGCCCATTTATCCAACGAATCAATGTATGTATTTCATTTCTCTAGATCAAATATATGAAAAAATATGACGAAGTTTGTTTTATCGTTTATATCAGGCGCCTATTTTTTTTTAAAGTATCATATTCTTCCCGACCCTAACAACATGTATGCCGAATTTCATTACTCGAGCTTAAATATTTTTTAAAATACGATGAATTTATGATCGATTCTATGGTGGCCACGTCCAGCACCCTACTTATAGGTATGAAAAATAGTTAACATACCATTCTTAGACCTTCAGAATATACACACAAAATTTCATAAGAATCGGTCAATCCGTTTTGGAGGAGTTTTGTTACAAACGCTGTGATACGAGAATGTTAAATATGTTCTAGCAGGTACTCGCGGCTTTGCTCGCGTTTTTTTTTTTTTGCTTCTATTTGGTGGCTAAATATAAATTAATCAAAAAAATTTGGGTTTAAATTTTGGAAATCCCCTTAACCATAACTCAAATGCGTCCAGTTTCAAGTCTCTACGTCTATTCAATCCAAATGTATGACTTTTTTGGTTTTTGCAAAGCTCCCGTTTACGTGCTCACCTGTAATAAAAAAAATTGGTCAAAAAATCTATATTCGGTCCACATATGGGTCAAAGTTCCAAGTTCCAGAAATCCCTTGAACACCTTGAACGCCAAAAAAGTTTTTTAACCATCATTCAAATGAGCCCTGTTTCAAGTCTCTACGTCTATTCTCTCCAAAGGCCCCGAGTCAAAATTTTTCAAAATCCCGTCTAGTTGCTCACCCGAATTCTAAAAAAACACAAACATAAATAAATTTTTTTAACGTCGTTTTTTTATTCCAAATATTTGTTTTTCAAAGCCCCACCCCCAATTTGCCATTCATCCAGACATTTACCAATAATTTTGAGTTTAAGCTTTTCTTAGTCAAGGCTATTTCAAGTGCTACGACTAATGTGAATCAGACACTTTTAAGTAAATAAATGCCACAAATTTTAATTAAATAAAATGCAACTATGACATACAATGCAAAATAATTGTGTACACTAAAACAATTTCAACCAAAAATCACGCACCAGCAAATAATTATAGCAATATTAATTACAAAATTTTACATAACTAAATAAACAACTGAGTGTAAATTTCAAATATTATTTTACAGTAAATAAAATATAATAAAACGCATAAAACCGCATTTCATTTGTACTAGAAGAAGAAAACTTTAAAACTATAAAACCAAAAAATATGTAAAATAAATAATGTTGAAAAATATACACAAAAACACAAAAATATTGTGTCAATATGAATTGCGTTGTTACTTAAAAACATATAAAATAATATTAAATATTTCAACAAAAAGTAAATTCAATTAATTTACTATTTAAAATATTATTATTGTTGCTTATTTGAACAGATATGTATGTATATAAATTTGTTATATGTGTTACAAAATTTTATAGAAAATAATAAAATTATGACCTAACATAAACAGATTTTCAAAAAAAAAAAAAAAAATTAATTCATTAAAATATTTTATTTAGTTAAATCAATCAAAATTTTTTATTGCATTTGATTGCATAAATATTGAAATAATTTTTTACTGTTTTTAATAATAATCAAATAAAGTTTCCATTTAAATGTAAATACCACAAAAAAGTTTAACAAAAAATGTGTAATAGTTTTTTAAATCACTTAGCTAAACTTGCGTTGAAGGGTATACTGTATTTGTGATTATATTTGTAACAAACAATAGAAAGGATGAGATGCCGTCTGTCCACATATATGTCCTTCTGTCTGCAAAAATATTTCGTCGTCTTTCCGAAAAAGCTATTCATTTTTCATTGCTTGTAGGCAAAGAAAAAAATTGGTTAATAAAGCATCCCAAATTGCTTGTATAGTTCGTATTAGAGCCCTGCACAATTACCCGAAAATGGTTAAAAAGGATACTCGAAATAATAACGATTCGAGTAACTTAAGTCGTTTAAATTCGGTACGAGTCAACTCGGGTATGTAAACTTTAAATCAAATCGAGTAGGAAATTCGATTAAATTGATCGGATACTCGATTATTATAGAATCCTCATTATAAAATGGTTTTGACACTGAAAATACTAAGTATTTGGTTAGTGCATAGGGTTGTGTGTAAGGATTTCCTTGGTTCAAGTCACAATGAATCTTTTTTCTTTTTTTTTCTTTTGAATTGATACCCATTTTTTAATTCTTTCATTGGTGTTGGTGTTTTTTATTTTATTTTAATTTTTTTTGTAATTTGTTATTTGAACATTTTTTTAATAATGGTATCCGATTTTCTACAAATATTCAAATGTAAATTTAAAATCGACTAAATATTCTTTTTGATTTTCAGTTGGTCTATTTAGAATCGATTCGGCTTGCAGGACAATCTTTGAGCTAGTCGGAAAGCACCACATTAGCTTAGTACGTTTAAGCCTTGCAAAACGTTTTGAAGTTATGGGTCCATCGGTGTAATAAAATAAATTATTAAGTAGTACTTTATAAACATCGTATAGTTCTTAACAGCGCTGTCGAATTAGACGAGAATAAGACTAGAAAAAAAGTTAACTTCGGTTGGACCGAAGCTTATATACCTGTTACACATCATTTGACGTGGATAGATCTTCGTATGAAGCATTTGTATTAAATTTTATCTTAAAAAGTAAAATTAAACATATTCTCAAAAATTTAGAAATTCGCGGTCCGATTTGAACCACTTTTAAACTGAAGATTTGGCTTGATATAAGAAGCATTTGTATCACATATGAAGCCATTCGCTTTATAAATACATTTTTTTCTTATAAGAACTTGACAAAATGTTCTTTTGACCCACACGAATGCGCACGACCTTACATTTTTGAAATGTCAGCGACAGGCCACGACAAAAACCTACTCCAATCCTCATTTCTAGTCAAAATAGTTTAAAAACAAGAAAAAACGTTAACTTCGGTAGAACCGAAGCTTAAATACCCGTCACACGAATATCTAAAGAGTTTATGTGTAATCATCAGTGGTCACCCAAGTTTACACACAATATTAATTTTAAATTTTGAGCTAAAAATACTGATATGTATAACAACATATTTCTCGAAAATATCTGAAAATGGGCGGTAAATATGTATGGAAGAAACACCTAAAAATGGGCGTTGCACCATGATATTGGAAGAGTTTTTACCCAATTTGGAGTAAATTCATGAATAAATAATAACCATTTTGATACAAAAATTCGAAAATGGACGGAAAGTTTGTGTGGGGGCTATACCAAAAAAAGGGCGTGGCACATCTGATTTGACATTAGATGATATTAGAAGTGTTTTTAGCCAAATTGGAGTGAATATATGCATAAATAATAACTATTTTCATACAAAAAATTTGAAAAAACGGACAGTTTATATGGGGGCTATGCCTAAAAGAGGGCGTGGCATCTTGATTTCAACACTGGATGACAAAATCAATGTTTTTACCCATTTGGGAGCGAAGACATTCATAGATAATTAGTATTTTTATACAAAAAATCGAAAAAAAAAAAGGTAAGTTTGTATGGGGGGCTATACCTAAAAATGGGCGTGGCACTTTCATTCTCGAACTTAACATAGTCGTTGCCGAGAAACAAAAAAAGATGCGTAGAAATATACAGACAGACAGACGGACGGACATGGCTAGATCGATTCTTCTCGTCGAGCTGATCAAGAATATATATACTTTATGGGGTCTACGACGTCTCCTTCAATGCGTTACAAACTTTCAGACAAACTGAATATACCCTTCACACTATGTGTGGCGGGTATAAAAATGATTCAATAACTCAAGTACAACTCGAGTCATATTTGAAAGATAGGATAATCGAACGAAACGGTTAAATTCGGTCGGATAACCAAAGCTACGGATACACGAATTTGAGACTACTCGTTTATTCGAGTAAAAGTATGAGCTTAATCGAAGCGTTCGGTTATCCGACTCATCGGCTCGAGTTAGTCAAGACTCGTAGTTAATATTGAGAGCTTTGACTTTGTTTAAAATATTGTTTTTAAAAAATCAAATCAAAATCAAAAATCAAACGGACATACCCTGATGTACAGTGTATCTCATAGTTGCACTAACGCGACTGCTTAGATTTATCGTGATGCAATAGTTGTTTTGTGCAAATGAAAACACATTTCAAATTATTTAAATCAAATTCATTTTTTTTAATGTATGCTTTTAATTATGCGCTCATACATGCAAATAATTTAAATTAAATAAATATTTGAAAAAATTGCAATTAACATTTACCTCAAGTTTGCACATCAAATATTTTGCATTAAAATATAAGTTGCAATTAGTTTTAAGAAGATATTGAATAATTTACTTATTTTGAACTTAATTATTTTATTTTTCTATAGTTTGTTGTAAGTCTGAACAAAAAATTTGAGTTTAATCAAAACTCAATGATTTCATCAAACTTTTTGGACAAAAAATTTGATTCAAATTACTTGTATGTCTGAACACACCTTTAATGATGCCAATAAAAATAGTAAAATTATTTACAATATAATTAGAATTCTCATGTGAATTATTTAATTAAAACTCCTACTCGTGTAGTACCTACTAATCTATTTGCTTATATGTATTATTAACACTTTGTCATAATAAGATAATAACAAATCAATACAATACAAATTCAATCAATTGTCAGCAAAGGGGCAACACCTTTTGAAATAATCATACAATTTAATTTAAGATATTGCATTTCTTATATACGAGTATGTAGATATATCGAAGTATACCCACACACGATTCGACATTCACATATTGCTATGACTAATTATATGCCACAAGCATTGTCTATCTGTCTGTCTGTCTGCATAATTGAATCATTAAAATAATCAAAAATCATAGAAAAATAACGAAAATCAATTTATGGAAAGCCCCAAAGCACTTAGGTACAAATACTCTTACCATTTGTATAGATACAAAATATGAAGAAGTACAAAAAATGAAAAAATAAAAATGTGTTTATGATGTCTTCATTATCGCAACAATTGTTTTCGAAGTCCACGTTTAAAACTTAGGCTAGGCGACAACTTGAAGGCGTTTGCTGCGAATTGTTAATAATAAATTAAGTCACAAATCGAGAAATAACACGATACTAATTTTTTATTTCATTTTTAATGCACCAAGCACGTTTATTGCGCAATAGTGTTGAAAAATGCACGAACTTTGCTCTGGGCCAACGAATTGGAGAGTAAAAATATTTATTTTTTTTTGTAATTGTTTTCTAATGGTGCACAAGTTACCTTGAAGTTATAAATTAAACAAGTTGCAAAACCATTAACAAGTTGCATTTATGATATTTAAAAATGAAATACAAAATGTATTTGAGAAAGAAATATGCATAGATTGACAAACTTTATGTTCTGGTATAATTGAACACCTAATATGGAAAATTTGTATGAATAATTCAAAAACAAGTATATT
This sequence comes from Leucophenga varia, assembly GCA_018903435.1. Taxonomy (NCBI): domain Eukaryota; kingdom Metazoa; phylum Arthropoda; class Insecta; order Diptera; family Drosophilidae; genus Leucophenga; species Leucophenga varia. Next base: position 112,855 of record JAEIFJ010001553.1, read on the forward strand.
AGGGGTGATACCGAAAACAATTTTACTAGAGTTTTTAGTTTACAACTAAAATAGAGTGGGAATGTTTCATTTTCAGTTTGGCGTTTCGCAAATTTAAATTTAAAACATTATAAAAAATTGGCTACCTCAAATTTCTGAGATTTCGATGTCACCACTGAATAGTCTTACTGATATTATAGTCAGCAATAACTATTTTCTCTATTTAGTAGTCAATGTTGACGCCGTTTATCGCGAAAACTATACCTATGCTAATCCAGAATCGTATACACGGTTTCTTTGTCGTACCTTATATATATGTTGTACTACAGCCGATTGTCGGCCATGGCAACACATAAGATTTGGCACCAGCGGTTGTAATCCAGTACCTAAAGAAACCAGTTAGGTATACCGATCCTGCGGATGTCATCTACGAAGTGGTCCTCCCGAAGCAGCGGACGTCCTCTCTGCCACACTCCTTCGATTTGATTCACGTTTTGCTTCCAAACTTTTCTTGCTGGAGCTTCTGTGTCCATCCGACTCAGGTGACCAGTCCAGGACAGCCTTTTGTATTGAATCTTCCTGACTATGTCGATGTCAGCATATAGCTCGTACAGCTCATCGTTCGTGCGCATACGGATGTCATTTTCCACTCTAACTGGGTCAAAGATTATCGGAAGTATCTTCCTCTCAAATACGCCCAACGCCGACTTATCCGATTCTGTCATGACAAATGCTTCTGAGCCATACATCAGGACAGGCGTTTTTAGTGTTTTGTAGAGTTTAATTTTTGTTTCTCTGGACAGAACTCCGCTTCACATTTGCTTACCGAGACCAAAATAGTTATGGTTAGCAAGAGTGATTCTTTTCAATTAAAGGATCTGTGTTGTTGTCGCTGTTTACATCTGAGCCTAAGTAGTAGAAATTTTTGCAGCCTTAAAACTGAAGTTATCTGTCCTCAAATACCGTCTACGTCGTGTAGATTGTCTGCAGGTGGATACCAAGTACTTCGTCTTGTTCTCGTTGACCGTCAGTCCCATAGGACGACATTCTTTTTCGATGTCTGAGAACGCGCCGGTGATCGCTCGAGCAGGGTATATATGGACTCGAAGGTTGACTTCTTTGGTCTAAAACCGCACTGAAACTGTTCAACTATACGTCCTACGTACGGTTTCAGTCTATTACATATTACGCCAGATAGTATTTTGATCACCAGACCGTCTTTGCACAAGAGTTGATGCATACATCCAATCAAATCTTCGCCAGCGGTCTTAAATAACTCTGCGGGTAATTTGTCTGCGCCAACCGATTTGTTATTTTTAAGCCATTGTATGACTTCTAAGACTTCGATATAGTCTGGTGGCTCCACAGGAATCCCATCATCGGCCAGAGGACCCAGATCATCCCCACCATCGGTATTGTTCCCGTCATCGCCCCCAAGTAGGGTAGAGAAGTGGTTCCTCCATAGCCTTAGTGATTCCTGGACATATGTTACCATGTTTCCTTGTTCATCCTTGCAGAACGAAGCTCCTTGCTTATAACCATCGGTCATACGTTTGATTTTTTGATAACTTCACGCCTTTCCAGTTCTTGTTTCTTCCGTCTGATCAGGCGTTTTTTCTCTCCGTTTCTCCCTATGTCGCTCAACAAAAGCTCGTGTTGCTCCCCGCTGCAAAGTTCTTTGTCGTGCCATATTATTAGAAAGGGACAAAAACCTCTTTATTCGATTGAAAATTGGAATAGATTCGATTTGAGCGATTGCGATTCGTTTGATTTCTTTAAAGATTATATTCCTCTACACTGGATCAGCTATCACATCCTTGCTCTCAAATCGAACGCATCAGACACGCCACAGTTGAGGAGGTAGGCCAGTCATTGACAATAAAACTATCAAGACGCTACCTGTTTAAGGAGTTGTTTTCCAGGTTCTGTTATTTCATGTCATTCTACGAATTGAAATGTGCAGTTATGGAGCGGAATATAATTCGTGAGTGCCAATTTTCTTCAGACACCAACATGGCACTTCAAAACAAATTCACAGAGTAGTGCATCACATCCTCGACGCTTTTGAAGAAATGTGTTATAGTTCCACAGTCTTCCTTGATGTTCAACAGGCCTTTGACCATGTATGGCATTAAGGATTGATGCAAAAATCAGGACGATACTCATATCAATCACTTAATCTCTCGTCTTGAATTCTTTTCTTGTCGGACGGTGTTTCCAGGTAGCAGTAAATGGTGTCTACTCGCCGTTAAGGCCAAAATGTGCTGGTGTCCTTTATGGTTGTGTACTTAGACCAAATCTCTACTCCCTTTACACTGCAGTTATGCCAAAGCCCCAGGGCAATCACATGTTGCTTGCTACGGATGGTGATAACACTGTAAATATTGCGATAAGAAGCTTCAGAAAAACCTTAAAGACTTTTTAGACCGTTTTCTTAAATGGGCCAATCGATGGAAGACTAAAATCAAAATGTCAAAAGCTCAAAATCTGCGCACCTTTATATTAAAAAAGAGGCTTTTGTCCCGCAGTCTCCCTTGGTAATGTAACTATACCTCAAGTTAGATGTCGCAAAATATTTGGGGATGGTTCTTGACAAACGACTTACATGGCACCACCATATATCCATGGTACTTGAGACTTGTCGCGGTAAGCAAAAAAAACTTAACTGGCTTCTTTGTCCCTCAATCAATCTGCGATTAAGCAATTAATTTGCTTATTTACAAAACGGTCATTTTACGCAACACAGTCAATTGTAATAATTTACTAATACCTCTGTGTTTGAGGAAATAAATAAAGACAGTTCTAGATACAACGATCGTCTTCATAATCACAACAATCCTTTGGCATCGCCTTTCGCTATCAAAACTATCAGAAGGTGTCTCAAGAGGCTTTAACCTAAAACTTACTTACACGATAATAAAATCAAATAGTTACAGAAACTGTAGGAGGAAAGTTAATGCAAATGGATTAAACGGTTAGAAAACGCATTTTCATAACTTCCCTAAAATCAACGCCACTGTTTAAAGTTCTAAAAAGTTTTATAGCCACCCAAAAATATAACCTCCTCCTTTCTGTTATAAAATGCAATGCAAACTGCAGTATGTAAAAAAAGCTTTAAAGCTCAAACACGCAAATAAACACACAACTGAAGCATGCGTGTAAAAGCTCACACATGTATGTGTATTATGGATAAAACCGCATAAGCTTATAACAGTAACGCAATACACATGTGAACAGATAACATGAATAAGTGGAGAACGACTAGGAGAGAGAGAGAGAGAGAGAGAGAGAGACAGAGAGAGAGATTTTAAAATGATAGCGGAAGTCGGAAACTGTGTTTTACAAATGCATTTTGTACGCCATTTCCGGTTACAGCTTTAACAGCAAAATAACAGTAAAGGATATTGCAATGCATATATGCATGTATGTCTGTATGTATGTGTGTGTAAGTTGCATGTACATATGACCAAGTGTATGTGTCCTTGCTGAATGGGTTAATGTCCATGCTAAACTTGCAATTGCATATGTGTAGATTTGCTGCCTACTAAGGATATATATGCAGGGTAGAGGTGTACTATATCTATAAATAGTAATGCATGCAGCAGCTATAAAATCTCGTCGGCACCGGAAATTGTTGGGCATGTTAACGGTTTTTTATGTGTACATACATGTATACTATACAGGACATGATGTGAAAGGCACGCTCTGCATTTATTTTATTTTAATTCATTTTTTTTTTTTGGCATTATTTAAAATTTCAAAGCTTAAAGATTTAAATTTAAAAAGTTGCAACAATTTTAAATATCTAACAGAATGCTTTGTTTTTAAGTAAATTCAAATGAAAGGATACAAAACTGTAAAAGGTAAGACAGTCAGAAAGGATGTTTCTGCTTGTCTTCACGCTAAATGCCACTCAAATTCATTCACTTCAATTGAAGTTTTTCTCTTGTTCGTTCGTTTAGTCAGTATTTTTTTATTTTTTATTTTATTTTCACTTGAATGAAATAAATTGAAAGTAACAAGAAACAATTGTACAAAGACAGCAATGCTATAAGAAAGAGGCAGCTTAAAAGTATTAAACATTTAATAATACTTTGAGAATCTGAAAAAATCCCTCAGAAGTACTTTTAAAAATTTTAGAAGTTACCCTCGAAAAACAAACAGCATGTCTTGCCATTTTACAAACTTAAGGCACATTCAGTTTTTTTTTTCTTGTTTAAAATCTTCACTATTCGAACTTGGCATAAACAGTCTCAAACAGAAAATTTGAAGACCGGAAGTAAAACGACAAAGAAAAAATCAAATAAGAATGCATGAAATAACAAATGTTGCCTGTTCTGAGAAAAATATGAAATATGAATTGGAGAAGAAATGAAAATTTTAAACGAAAGAAAAAATAAAATTTTGAATGAAAAATAAGAACAAACAAGGTTGTTGCGGAAAATAATTTTTTTTTTTTTTTTTGTTAAAGGATTGCTTTTTACAAATACTTTTAGTATAAACAGTTTGTCAATATTTTTGCGTTGTCAAGCTGATTACTTTTGTGAAAATCTCAAAGCAATATAAGGACTACGTTTAAAGAAATATATTTTCTACTTAAAAAAATTAATAAATAGAAAAGTTGAATATATTTTACCTTATTTTTTCATACAGAGAAGGCTGCATTTCCACTACAATTACTTTATCGGTTAAGGAACGATTTAAGATTGCTCGAATAATTGAAGCATAATTGTCGAATATGCACATATTTAAGTAAGAGTTGCTTTCGATAATTTGATATCTCTTAACAGTTCGATTATTTAATCAATCATAAATCGGTCTGTTTACGCCAACGCAACTGCAGTGAAAATGTAGCACTTTCTGAATGAGAAAATGAAAGCGCAAATCGAAATTCAAGTAATTTTTTGAGACACTTTGACATTTTTGCAACATAGCCAATTAAACTCTCATATATTGGCTACAACATGTGTGTTTTTAAATAAAAGTTGGAATTAATGAGTCACGCTCATAATTTAACCGATGCACACAAAAACACATAAAAATAACATAAATCTCATTAAAAAGATATTGTTTGAAAATCTTTTTATTCCACATACAATGTACCTTATTTTCCTTATTTTTGGTATCCTAATTTATAATATTAGAATACATTCCGAAACAATGCCCAAACGTCGACCGGGAAGGCAACATTTTCTACAAGGAAACTATGCTGCTCCCATATGCCGACGACATAGACATAATCGGCAAAATGCTCGAGCGATCACCGGCGCGCTCTCAAACATCGAAAAAGAATGTCGTCCTATGGAACCGACGGTCAATGAGAACAAGACGAAGTACTTGGTATCCACGTGCAGACAATCTACACGACGTATGCGGTCTTTGAGGACAGAGAACTTCAGCTTTAAGGCTGCAAAAAAATTTCGACTACAGCAGATCCTAATTAAAGAAGAATCACTCTTGCGAACCGTAGCTATTTTGGTCTCGGTAAGCAAATGTGAAGTGGAGTTCGGTCCAGAAAAACAAAAATTAAACTCTACAAGACGCTGAAAATGCCTGAATCGGAAAAGTCAGCGTTGGGCGTATTTGAGAGGAAGATACTTCGGAGAATCTTTGGCCCAGTTAGAATGGAAAATGACATCCGTATGAGCACGAACGATGAGTTGTACGAGCTTTATGCCGACATCAACATAGTCAGGAACATTCAATACAAAAGGCTGTCCTGGGCTGGTCACCTGTGTCGGATGGACACAAAAGCTCCAGCAAGAAAAGTTTGGAAGATAAACGTAAATCAAATCGGAGGGGCGCGGCAGAGAGGACGTCCGCCGCAGCGTTGGGAGGACCAGGTCCAAAATGACATCCTAACTGGCATCTTCAGGCACTGGATTACAACCGCTGGTGCCAAATCTTATGTGCTGCCAAGGCCGACAATCGGCTGTAGTGCAACATATATATAAACATATAAAGGTGGTTAAATTTCAAGGGCCGATGTTGAATGTGAACCACACCTAAACGTCAAGTTTTTTCCTGCATTTCTTTTGACATTTCTCAACTTCAGACTAACTCAATTTTAATGGAAAGATACACAATCGAGCAACGCGTTAAAGTTATTTAGACCTATTATGAAAATGGGCGTTCAAATCAAAATGCATATCGTGCACTTCGTGATTTTTTTCGGTCAATTTAATCGTCCAAATGTGCGTACAATCGGATAAATCGTGGAAAAATTTGAGCAAACCGGGTCTGAGGGAGATGTGAAAACACAAGTGCATGCTCGTACAGCTCGTACTGCAGAAAATATTGCTGATGCTCGCGATAAAGTGGTTGAAGAGCCGTCCACCTCAACTCGTCGTCGTGCCCAACAATTTCACCTCTCACGCTCGTCGTTGATGAATATTATGCATAAAGACTTGCATTTACACGCTTACAAGGTTCAATTGACTCAAGAACTAAAGCCTCTTGACCATTTCAAGCGTCGTTAATGGTCAGAATGGTGGCAAGAAATGGCAACAGTGGATGATCAATTTTCAAAGGAAACCATCTTCAGTGATGAGGCACATTTTCACCTCAGTGGATTCGTCAATAAGCAGAATTGCCGCATTTGGGCGAATGAGAATCCAAGAGTGATTGTCGAAAAACAATGCATCCACAAAGAGTGACTGTTTGGTGTGGTTTATGGGCTGGCGGCATCATAGGGCCGTACTTATTCGAAAATGAGGCTGGATGGTGTTCGCTATCGTGAGATGATAACAAACTTTTGTGGCCTGAATTGAAAGATATGGATGTGGACGATATGTGGTTTCAACAGGACAGTGCCACTTGCCACACAGCTAACGAAACAATGGCTCTTTTGCGCGAAAAATTTGATGGCCGAATAATCTCACGTCGCGGCGATGTCAACTGGCCGCCAAGATCATGTGATTTGACACCGTTGGACTTCTTTCCTTGGGGTTATTTGAAAGAAAAGGTGTACGCCAATAAGCCAACAACAATTCAAGAGCTAAAGGATGAGATAATTCGGCACATTAACGACATTGAACCTCAATTATGCATCAGCGTCATCGAAAATTTAGACCATCGGATGGACGTGTGCCGCCGAAGCCGTGGCGGCCATTTGGCCGATATTTTGTTCCATACATAATTGAGTCATACCAACATATCATAATAAAAAGAAATGTCAATAATTTCCTAAATAATTCATGTTTTATTCAAAATCAACATCGGCCCTTGAAATTTAACCACCCTTTATATATAAAATTTAAAATATTACTCGAACGCAATCAAAAGTTGCAGTTACAAACAGCTGACTTTCATATTAACAGGGCTGCTCTTAAAATGAAGTTACAATGATTTTCAACTCCGTTGGTGAATTGTCTTTAAAAAAAATTTATAAATATACTTTTAAATAGTAATTAAAAAAACTTAAATTTTGAACAAAAAATTTTAATTTTTGACCAATACGCATTGCAGAGCAACACTACTCTGCTACATTTCTCTTACAACTCGTATTATTTTTAACAACGCATAAAAAAACCTTACACTGCCCAACTTAATAGTGAAAGAATACCCATGTTGTAGGTAATTAATTATAATTAGAGATTAAACATTTTTGAAAATTTTACTCATATATTTTACTAAAAGTAAATAGATACGTAAAGCTGTTAGCGTTTAGAATACTAAAAAGTTTAAACTACAAAGTTAGCTTAACAAGTTTTTGCGTAAACACCACCAAAAACCATCATCACAGATACTTTCAGTCTAGTCAGTATAGAAAATATGCATGCAAATAAACTTGGACGCTTTTAATACAAACACAAAAAGTTTCTATAGAATTTTGTTTACATACGCAACGCACACTTTGATCTTATGGCAAAAGACGCTTGTAATGTGTCATGTAATTTCCCAAGCGAATGAATGTGTGCGAGACGGAAATGCGCTTTGCCAACGGCCATTTTGTGTGCGTGGAGAGTGGGTGAATAATTGATGCGCATCATACTCCAACTACATTGAAACTGATACTACTCAACTTTATTCTATATTAATGAGTAACTCTTTGCTATGTTGCTTCTGTTGACTGTAGTAAATATGCTCGCCGCTTAATTATATAAATTTCGTGTACACATTTGAGACGACAACGTCATAAGGATATAACGCCAAAAAGGATGTCAAACAAGTGCTATGTGCTATGTGCCATTGGAAAAAGCGAAAATCTCATTTTATAAGTGAATATTAAATAAATTTTGCAGTTACACTTGCGTCCTTGTTGAAGTTATTTTTGATACCTCATGAGGGCTGCTGTCCTGCAGGTAACTGTAGCACAGCAGCTGTTCGACAGTAGCTAAAGTTGTAATTAATGTTAAATATTTACAAATGAAATAGTAGCAAAGTACTTTGCAACATTCTAGAGATCAAAGAGTTGTGACTATTACATCTATTTTTGTTGCTAAATCTTTGAGTTGTTAATTAAATGTGTGTGTATTTAGATTTAAATAAATTAAAAGTACTTAAGGGTATCTGTAGTTTATAATTAAGAAAATTATCAGTATTCCTTCTAACTTTTATGTCTACAGCTGCCTTCCCGTATAAGTGTTTCACTTTTAAATTGATGTAATCAGGAATCTATTCAACCGATTAAGTCTAAATCGGTAATAAAAATTTTTTTAAAATGAGAAGATTCTTTTTCTTTCAAGACACCCCTATCTATCTTCAACCAGCATACCTTAGTAGGCATGGAAAAATTGTTCTATATTGTCGTCAAAAAATGATATTTTTCTCGGACTTAAGTTTTTAAGGTGAAGTTCGAAAATGAAAGTGCTACACCCATTTTTAGGCATTTCCCCTTTACAAACTAACTAAAATAGGTATTATTTATAAATGTGTATGCATATAATTGGGTAAAAACACTCCTAATATAATCCTAAGTACACAGCACAGCATATATAAACATAAAAATGGGCGGTTTATTTATATTTATTTGGACTAAACCTAGAAATGGGCGTGGCACCTTGATTTTGACATAAGAAGTGTTTTCACCCAATTTGGAGTGAATACATTCATAAATAATTTCTATTTTCATACAAAAATTTGCATGGATTTGTAAGTTTGTATGGGGGCTATTCCTAAAAATGGGGGCGTGGCACCTTGGTTTTAACATACAAACTAGTCGTTGCAGAGAAAACCTTAAGTTCCAAATTTCAGCTTAATATTTTCATATCTGCACCGAAAAAATGCGTAGAAATAAACAGGCAGACGGACAGATAAACGGACAAACAGACGGACTGACAGACATGGCTAAATCGATTCGTTTCGTCGAGCTGATCAATAATATATTGGGCTGTTCAATTAGTAATGTCGTATCTGTGGTCGAATTTTGACGCTTTATTTCACATACTTAGAATTATCCGATTTAAGTCAAATATGCACCGTTTTGTTCGCAAACTTATTGCCATTTAAAAGGCAACTTTATTATGCCCCCTTATAAAACCCCCTCCCTATTTGCAAAAACTCAGACTATACGGTGGGTGCGATAGGACATCCCATCCGAGATCCCGAAGCTTCTTGCGGGTCATCAAAGATGTCTGAGGCTGAGCGTTGTCCTGGTGGAACACTACACCCTTCCTGTTGGAAAATTCTGGCCGTTTCTGGTCAATTGACTGCTTCAAACGGTCGAGTTGCTCGCAGTAGATGATCGAATTGAGCGTCTGGCCATAGTTGAGCAGCTCATAGTGGATGATTCCCTTCCAATCCCACCACACTTTTACACAGTGCGACACACAAAAACGGATGCCGGCAAATCATATACGGTATACGTCTATTTTTATATTCCTCTTATGAAACAGAAAGGAAAAGCTATAAAGTTCTGAAGAGACTACAGCTGCAAAAATGAAAGAGTTTTTCGTGTTATGTCTATATCTCGAGGTATACGTTTTATACATAGTTGTTACATACAGAAATAATTAGTATATGGAAAATATGTAAACGCAACATAACGGACAGTTAGTGCGTCATGTGTGCCGTAATTTATGGGAAGAAATGAAAAGTTTAAGTTCTGCTATGTTTTCACTACGCTTGCGTTTGCGTAAAATAATCGATTTATATTAACTCAAATAATCGAAAAAAAACGAGTTATCGATTCGATTTCTTCAAACGGTTCCAAGCGAATTTTAGTGAAAAGCGAGTAAAGCAAATCTGTTAAGTTTCTCAAATCAACAATTAGAAAGCAACTCCGATCAAAACAATCAGTCAATAGATTTCAACAAACATCAAATTGAATCATAGCAACTAGACTGAAATTTGTTAACGAAAAAGTTCTTTTTGCGAAACGAAAAAAATCAAAATTATAATTATGCTGTCGAAGAGATTCATTCTAAATTTCATGAAATACTTGCTGATGGTATTGTTCAATTGGATGTGCCTAATTAAATTATCGATAAGCATGGAAGACGAAGGATTATTGTGGACCAAGAAAGTCCTTTATATGGGATTTGAGGAAAACTGTTTTAAAAAATTAATAATGGCATATATGCCTTATCAGCTACCCCTGGTAGTCCGTATGTATTTTCCACGTTTTGTCTATAAGCGATATCTCATGCTGCCATATTACATTTGGTGTGTATCTGGTACTCTTTATCAAGTATACCAATTACTCGCTTTCGTAACAAACACGGAAAATTTTTTGGCAGAGCACTTTTTTGTTATCGGGAAATATTGGCCATAAAAATATTTATCCAAGGAGTTATTACAGCAAAACTTTTTGTGTTTTGTATTTGCCTAAAAAAAGTTGCATCTTTTGTTAAAAAAAATTATAATAATTTACATATTTTATTTAAGAAGAAAATTTAATTTTTAACAATGTTCGAGTTATACAATGGCATGGACTTGATCCAGCATATTCCATCCAAATGAATGCACTAAGATTATCGTTTACATATTTTGAAGGCAGCTGCTCAGGCGAAAGATAAAAAAGGGGGAGTAAATCAGAGAGGAACATTCGCTGCTCCATTGAAGAAGGGTCTGATTAAGCAAGACGTGCAACATCGTTTCTAAGTTATCTACACACATGCCACACGTGTTGTTGTTGTTTGCTTCAAGTTTTCTCACTACTGCTCCTAAAGGTATTTGGAATATTTACAATTGTGTATCTATAATATGTTGAAAATAATGTTTGTTAACTTTTTAATACAATAAAAATACCTGAAATATACGTCACACGAATCTTTAAAAATATGTGTGATCATAAGTGGCTTCGATAAAACTTCGAGATAATATGGTTGGGGGTCTGATGCAACAAAAGTTTAGATAGAATCTTCGTCTCTCCTCCTCCGCTCTCTCCTCGGCGGAAAGTTTGTATGGGAGCTATATCTAAAAATGGGCGTGGCACCTTCGATTTAACATTGGATGACATAAGAGTGTTTTCCAAATTATAGTGACAATATTTATAAATGATACGTAGTTTCATACAAAAAATCGAAGAAAGTTGCTAGTTTTTATGGGAGCTATATCTAAAAATGGGCGTGGCACTTTGGCTCTAACATAAAAACTAACTAGGAGCACAAAAAGCTTAAGTTTCAAATTTCAGGTCAATTTCTTTTAAACTTTCCGAGTAAAACGCATCGCAACAGACAGACAGACAGACGGACAGACAGAAAGAAACTCCCAACCCTTCCAACATTTGAAGTTTATTATAATACCTGACGTAATTATTGGTTTTCCGCGTTACTTCCGCGATAGATCCTGCTGAAGTTCTAATTTGATTAAAAGTTTATCATTTTAAGTAATTATTAATGGAATAACTGACTGCGGAAAAGCGCGGTTAAAAGAAATTTCAAAACCTCGATTTTTTCAACGATACAAACGATAAGCAATTAAATCGGACTTTCACTTCTACAAGTAAGAATACGAATATGAATGAATCGGAAAAAGATATTAAAAAAAAAAAAATTATTGGTTTAATTTTGAAAAAACCTCTAATTCATAAAGAATTTTTTTATTTGCGCTTCAAAGATCCAAGCCTCTAAAAAGTTATTCAATGTATCACAGCTAAAATCTAACTTTCACCACTTTACATTCACGTAGTTCTACACTTTATAATCCTAAAATCATTTATCTCAATCGAAAATTTTGCGTAAAAAGTATTTTTTTTTTTTTACTTTTTTAATTTTTAAGCGATAAACCAAAACATTTATTAAAAAAAAAACATTTAACTTCGACAAATAAATTACAAGCCGCTGCCATAATTTTCACTTAAGAAGAATTACTTAGACTATACAGATCATATATGAAATGTTTCAAATTAAGTACTTGAACAGTTATAATACGCCTAATTATGAGCTATATAAATTTGTTGTAAGGATTTTTAAACGAAACACATTCATAACTCATAAAATTTTCGAAAACAATTGCAAGAAAATTACTTTTTTTTTTTTTTTTTTTTTTTTTAATGATTTTACTCATTTTTAGTGTCAGAATTAGCGCAAAATATTCAATGTTGCACGAATGAAGCATTTCACACACAAAAAGAAAAAAAAGTCTTAAAATCGAAAATGAAAAAAAAAGAAAAATTTAAAAGTAAACTTCACTTGAAATAAAGATGAAGTGCATGCGATGACCGAATTTGTGACGATGACGATGATGACGAAGAAGTCATCGTTTTGAAGAAAAAAAAAAAAAGTTAAATAAAATGAAATGAAATGAAATAAACGTTTTCGTTTTGCCAAAAAGGTGTGCTAACTGATTCAGTCTTACAGCTTTTGCTATAAGATAGATTCGTCCGTGTAAGGTAAACCACGTTTCCTGGCTGTCTTTCATGTTGCTGCTTCGGTTGCTTCAGTTGCTGCTGCTGCTGCCTATTGTGACGCCTCCTTTTGCTGCTTTTACTGCTTTTACTGCTTTTACTAACTTTGGCTGCACTTAACTGAACATTTCTCTGAGTCTCACTGTGGTCTTCTGCTATTGCGCGAAAAATGAGGCAGTCCAAAGCGTGCTGTGGTCTTGTAATTAGGACGTGATCTCATTATGTGGTTGCACGTTTTGTTTTTGTTTTTTGTTTTTTTTTTTTTTTTTTTTTTTTTGATATGAAGTAGTCTACTTTTAATAAATATATTTTTTTTTTAACTTTTCGGCTTATATAATTGCATGTAAAGTGAAGTTTATTTGAAAAAAAAAATGTATTTGGAGAACTGCTAAAAAAAGTTCAATTACAATCCAATGTAAATAATTAATTTCTAATTCAGTGGTGGGCATTTTTTCAAAAAATTTTACGGAATTATATTTAAAAGCAAAGTGTCACTTTTAGAAATTTAAAAAAAGGAAAAACGTTAACTTCGGTGCAACCAAAGCTTAAATACCCATCACACGAGGATGGCTTGACATAGAACTTCGAGATAGGATGGTTGGGGATCAATGGTCTGTAACAAATCAAGTTTATACACAGTATCAGTATTTTTCATACAGATTTAACAAAAAAATTCTTGAGAATAAAGTAAGTAAGTTTGTGTAGGGCTAGTCGTTATAGTGGCTCGATCCATATTATATCGGTAGTGTGTATATAGGATGATATAAGATGTATTTTTATCCAAATGGCAATGAATACATTTTTAAATAATCATTTTTTTCATACAAAATACATAAAATGGGCGGTAAGTTGTATAGTGGCTATAATTAAAAATAGGCGTGGCACTTCGGACTTGACATTGGATGACGTAAAATGTGTTTTTACTCAATTTTGAGACAGTACATTCATAAATAATACTTATTTTCATTTTAAAAAATCGAAAAACGGTAAGTTTGTATGGGGTTATACCTTAAAAATTAGCGTGGCACCTTCATTTTAGAACTTAGTTTAGTCGTTGCTGAGAAAAGCTTAAACTCCAAATTTAATCTAAATATCTTTATATCTTGACCGAAAAAGTTGCATAGAAGTATACACACGGACAGACAGACGGACATGGCTAGATCGATTCGTTTCGTCGAGCTGATCAAGAATATATATACAAACGGAATATACCCTTCACACTATATGTGGCGGTTATAAAAATATCGAACGGATTCTCTTAATGGTTTTTTCTATACCATATACCCAGGGGAAAAAAGTACATTAAATTTGTGTGTACGTAACATAGGTAGACTCTAGAAAGTTTATATATATATATATATATATATTCTTGATCAGCATTGATAGGAGCATTGATCTAGGCATGTACGTCTGAAAACGATTAGCTATAGACTATAAGTGCCACCATATTGGAAACTAAGACTCTTCGGAACCATCATAAATCGTCAACAATCGGTTTTTCTCTAGTCCCATTTTAAGGGGCATCCCCCATACAAATCTACCCCAAAATCTTGTACATTGCATAAACAAAGATGTTATTCTAGGAACTTCAAAATTAGTGTAAATTATGGCTATGATGGTCCCAATTAGAGATGGGGATGGGCCGTTTGAGCTTAGCCCAATACGAAAAAATTATTTTTAAAAAAAGCCTAGCTTCGACCCGGCATGATATCTATCTATCTTCTATTTATCTATCTATCTATGTATCTGTATATATAAAAATGAATGTATGTTTCTATGTCTACCATTTCCCATCTCTAGTCCTCATAAAATACCCCAATATGGGTAAGACCAAAAAAAGTTTTAGGTATAGACCCGATACAAATTTACCATTATTCGATTTTTTGTATAAAAATCCAATACAACAAAGTATGGTAAGACTTAACTTAAGTTGCATAAAGTTTGGGCACAGGGTATAGCAGTGAATCATACTCGACTTCAGCGATATTTCATGTTTTTGGCAGACATAGAGGTCCGACTATGTTTATCGTATGATTTTAAGGACGCTGAACTGTAATCTGGAATACATTTCAATCCAGGGTAGACAATTCTATAAGTAGTTGGAAGTAGAAAGTTGGAAAAAGTCGAGACCCACGAGATAATTTCGAAAAGACAATGTGATGTGCAGTATCGCTACAAAAATATTGTAAAATAGGATGATTTGGATCGATATCAAATATTTAGTCCCGCGCCCATCGCTAGATCAAAGAGTGACGTATAGGAAAAAATATTTATCGATGAAACTAGATATTTCTAAACATCGAATTTATATTCTTGATAATTTTCCTTTCTCAAAAATACAACGGCCTATTTAGAAAAGTTAAAAATAAAATAGTTTCTCCTTAAAATTAGTAGGTATGGAGTCATGGATTTTAGTCTACTAAAATTACACAATTGCATCTCAATTGGAAAGATCACAGCTTCCATTGACTCAATTTGCATTTCGATTCAAGTCGGTCAAATTCAGCTGATCAAAATAAAAATTTAAGAAAAATGAAAGAAAAAATAGTAGGCTTTATACTTTTTTTTTTTTTGTATTTCGTTTATTTTCAGTTCAGTATTTTCCTCATTCTACTTCGTAACATAGCAGTGAACAATACTCAAGTTTATATTTTTAAATATATTTTATATTTTATTTATTTTTTGTGATCTGAAAGTCGAAGTGATAATGGAGGAGGTACCATTCGATGTAGCTCTTAGGCAAACATCGTTTTGCTACAATTTCCAAACAATCTGCTGGAGCGTGATAAATTTTACTGGCTCGGGACACAATTCTCCAAACTGCAGCTTGTGATGATGCTGGTCGGTATGATAGGCGTAATCGTGGTAACTTCTGTGTGCATTTATAAGCGGACATGGAAATGGTGGGCGGCGTTTGAGATAGTAAGTTTCCCGGCAGAACATGCATCTGGTATAGGGTGTGTCATTCACAACAGACGAACGGACGAACCAGCGAACGCACAGGAAAACCAACTGATCTAGGCGTCTCATCGATTTACTCTTAGATTAGTCGTTTTAAATGATTAGATTGGGGGGTATCTAATCCGTTAAAATAATTTTACTTACTTTTCAGAAAGTATCCGCAGTATATGCGCGAGTAGACGTTTTAAAGGATGAATACGCAGGTTTGCAGGAAGAGCTGAATCGTTTGGAAAAGCGCATGGCTCCGGATAATAATGTCGTTCCAATTGAGCAGCAGCACCAGGAGCAGCACGAAACGATTGGTGACAGCGAGGAAGTTGGAGAGCAACAGCAGCAACCCATTCGTATTTCCGGATTTTGTAAAAAACGATGACGCTAACCAAGCAGATAAAGCGGAAGCATTGCCTTGTGCGCCACAAGTGCTGCTCGCACAAAGCAGCCCACCAAAGGAAGAAGTTGAAGCTGGTGTTTGTGTAGAACAGAGTCCAAAGCTTTCAACTGACGAAGCGGATGATCTAGAGATGCATGCAAAAAAAAAGAAAAAAATATATGAAAAGAAAATAACAATCTTAAAGAGTTAAAAAAAAAATTAATAAGTTTGAAACATACTGTGCCAAAAGTCAAAGTCGCTGACTCTGCAAGACCCTGTCTGAATGCTGGTGCTGGTTCAGAACCTATACAAAGGACATCACGATCCATTTCTAAAGACAAGATCAAGTCGACACCGACCACACCACGCTGGGTGAAATACTGAAACCCTCTCGAAATCGGTTATTCAGTAAAATCGGAATCAAAATAAAAAATCATCAAATCCAAAAAAAATTAAAAATACTTCAATAAAAAAAAAAAAAAAAGATTCAAATATTTGAATTTTAAGGTCTATTGTAATCTAAATTTTATTTTATACTCGTTTTGGAGAACTAAGTTTAGTAAATTTGTCTAAATTCAAAATTTAATTCTAAATTGCATTTTATTTATTATCGTCAAACTAGGAGCATCATTCTGTAAAGATGATGCGTGGTGACAGATGTTTGAGGGTTTTGTTATGCAACCATGAATATGATGATGATGAATATCTTTCCAGTCTATAAAGGCTTAGAAACAATAAAAGGGGCAGAAGCAGACGAACTTTCCGCAGACTTATTAAAGACCGGCGGCGGGGAATTGGTCATATGTATGCATCAACTCTTGTTCAAAATATGGATTGTGTGGTTTTTAACTATCGCGGCTTAAGTTTCATACAAATCTTTTAAAATTATCTGGCGTACTGTGCAATGAACTGAAACCGTACAGTACCAGTTTTTAGATCGAAGAAGTCAATTAGCGACTCCATATTTACGCTAAGCCATATCCTGGAGAAAACCAAGAAAAGCAAATCGACATACACGATCTCTTTTTGTCGACTTCAAGGCCGCTTTCGACACGCCAATAAGATCAGAGTTCTTCAAAGCACTGACTAAATTAAGGATCCCAGCAAAAATCGTTCGCCTCTGTATGATGACGCTGACAAACATTCAAAGCGTTGTTAGGGTCGGTAAAAATCTGTCCGATCCCTTTGACGAACTGACTGACTGGCTGATTTCATTCGATCGGCCTTCTGGCAAACGGCTAAAGATAGAAAGCTAAAATTACTGTACATATATAATATCATTGAGTAGTGGAGTACTAAAGCGGGATTTTGGAAAATTTTGACCGTGGGGCTAATGGGCGCCAAATGGAGGCCTTGAAACCGAAAAAGCCATGTCTTTGGAATGAATAGACATAGTGACATTGGGCGCATTTAAAAGATGGCTAAAAAATATTTAAGGCGTGTTCAAGGGACTTCCTAAATTTTCATCTGGGGTCCATAGGTTTAGGTATCACTAAGCGAAATTTTGACCAGGGCCAAGTGAGGGTCTTGAAACCGGAAAGACCTTTTCTTTGAAATAAATATATGAAGAGACTTGAAACTGGGCGCGTTCGAAAGATGGTTTAAAAATATTTAAGGCGTGTTCAAGAGATTTCCGAATTTTGGACCTGGAACCCATTGGAAGAACCAAAATAGATTTTTTGACCAATTTGTTGTTTTTTTTTTCTTTATTATATTTCAGGTGTGCACTAAGACGGGATTTTAGATCTCGTTTTTACATTTGTAATAATATAAGGCGTAGTGTTTCGAAACTATTTTTCATTTTTGCTGCAAACTAAACGTTTCGCTCAAAATGCCCAAACATAAATAATTTAATAAAAACAAGCAAAAACGTTAACTTCGGTAGCATCGAAGCTCAAATACCCGCCACACGAAACTTTAAGCATTTTCTTGAAAAAAAAAAAAAAAAAAGGAAGGTGAGTTTGTACGGGCTCTATATGTTTTAGTGGCCCGATCCTTGTCATATCGGAACTTTACTTAATCAATTATTTATTTTCCAATTTGTTGAATGACCTTTCGCCATCTTTCCGGCAACATCATTATTTCTTACTCTCATAGAACTGCTGGCCTTTATCTGCAAAAAAAAAAAAAAACACTGAACCGAGTGCGATTTAAAAGCCTCGTCATTAGCGAAAGTTTTACCATTTAAGACCGAACGAAACAAATTGTAGTCTGACGGTGCAAGGTCAAGGTTATAACGTAGCTTATCTTTTAGCGAAAAATCTCCCGAACGGATTCGACAAACCTGAAACTCGGCCCCACTAAATAATATTCGGGTCTTCTTATTTTCGATGTAGATGTACAGTTATCCTTTACTAATAATAATAATAATTTCCATAAAGCGCCAAAAGCTAAACAAACAAAATTTTTGCTATCCGACATTGCTAATCAACTTTTCTAAAAATGCTCAAAAATTCGAACGCAGAAAATACCAAAAAAAAAAAAACTAAAATAGGTAAAAAAAAAAATGTTTTTTTTTTTTTTTTTTTTGGAAAATAAAATTTTCAATTATTAAAATGCAAATGAAACACAAATATTTGCATAAACATGGCGTTCAGTTGTTGTTGTTGTTGTTACTTTTGAGCAAAAATGAAAATGCATTGAAGTGCGCAAAAGAAGTGAATAACTAAAAAAGCTGTCAAAAATACAACAAAAGTGAAAAAATATTTAAATCTCAAAAATATGAGAAAAAAAAAAAATAAAACTCAAACAACAAAAACAATTTTAAATTAGCATAGAAAATTATTTGAAACAAGATGCGCTTATGCTCGGCATTTAAAAGCTTTGCATATATATGTGTGTGTGCGTAGTGTGTGTGTGTATGTGTGTGTGTGTGTGTAACATGTCTGCCATTAATAATTAGCATACAAACAAACAAGCACACATCTCTTTGCGTTTATGTAAAATGAAAATTCAGATTTATTATTTTTTCTTTCTTTTGTTTTTTTTTTTTTTGGAAAAAGAAAATTTGTTTGCTTTTCTAGTTCGCATTAAATGCTCGCAGGCAAATGGCAGAAAATCAAAATTGATTTGATTTTGTTCAAACAGAATTCTTAAAAATGTTTAAATTAGTACAGCAACTGTATAAAATAAAATACTTGTGAACTTTTATAAAATCAAAGTCAAAATAACTTGCACACAAATATGCCAAAGAACTTAAGCAATTCACAAGCACATACATTGAGTACACAGTGAGTACAACTGAATGTTTGCTGTGTAGCTATTGTACTCATTCAGAGAGAGAGAGAGAGTGAGAGAATATGAAATAGAGTGTATGCCGCTTTATTAAGAAATATGTGAGTATTTTGCAGAGCGCCCGTTTTAAACTTCCTACATATAGACTTCTTATAAACTATGGGAACTATATGCTATAGTGGACCCACCTCAAACATGGGTGGATTTTTATACATGGGTTGCTATTAAAGGAATTTTTGCAGTATTTGAAGCAAATCGCTACATAAATAAATTATTATTCGTTTGAAACTCAAAAATTGGCGGTAGATTTGTATGGGGGCAATGCCTATAAATGGCTGTGATTTAGTCGTTGAAGAAAAAAACGCACAAGTTTCAAATTTCGGCTTAATATCTTTTAAACTGACCGAATGAACTGCGAAGATACAAACCGATAGACAGATGGACAGAAGGACATGGCTAGATCGATTTATGGTATCAAGAATATAAAAATTTACGGATCCGTGTATTTTAAAATGGCTATTCGGAACTCTGGTATTTTTTTTTGATGTGACAAACTAAACAAAACGATAGAAACAGAAACCATACAAAAGGCAACACCAAAAATTCAAGTCTATTTCTGTTTATTTAAAATCATTTTGTGATGAATATGCAAGGGCGTTAGCAGGTTTTAGCAATTACCCATTTATTTCCATTTTAAACCATTTTCGAAGCAAATGATATTGCATTTGATATAGCTTCCAGACTTTCAGCTTTCAGACTCCTTCTAAATATATATGAAAAGTTGTTACTAATTATTAAAAGGTTAAATTTTTAAAATATTGAAAATATAAATAATTTTTTTTAAATTTATTCCTGACTTGCAAATATTCCAAAATATATTCAAATTCAACAAAGGAACCAGGTCAACGATAAGACAAAAAGTTGAAAAAACTTTAAAAGTTTAAATTTTTCTGTGTAGATCACTTCTTAAATTTGGTTAGCTTACTTCATGGATGATTGATTAGTGTTTCTGGATTCTGTTATGGATAAAATATTCTTTAAACTGCTCTTTTAACGTCAACGTTCAAGATTTGCAAAATGTTCTCATTAATTGGATGTGTTTCTCCAACTTTTTGGCTGCTTCACACAAATCCTTAATTTGAATCATTTTACTGAAATATAAAGCGTTTTCAGCATCCGTTTTTTTTATTTTCTGTGACAGTCTTTCAGCCTCTTCAGATAACACAGCCATTGACGCTTCTGTTTTGCTTTCTGTTGCTTCTTCTTCTGCGACATTGTTGAGAGCAATCGAGGATCCTGTCGCTTGTACGTGGCACAACCTTTAAGAGACTAGATTTTATTTTTTTGATGCCAAACTTTTTTTGGAATCTGCAATGGTACTACTTACACCAAAACCCATTGGCACACCTCCTCTAGCAGCGCTTGCATTGTACTCGTTGCCTTTGTGATTCGAATCGAAGAATTTACGAAACCATTGCAAGAATTGCCAATTATCATGAAAGCGTCCCTTTACTAGCTTGTCAACTGGTATGTTCTGTTCTACTTTCAGCTTCTTGAAAGCCTTTTGCAACTCTTTATAGTTTTCAATAGATTCATGCTCAAGATTTGTATTGAACTTTATACGTTTCATCACAATCGAGCCGGGGGAACAACATGTCCATAAATTGGCAGTAAGCAGCGCCGGTTCGCAGTTCTTCAATTTTCGAGAACTGCGACTCTAAGGATCCATTGATCCAATCCATCATTTCTTTGCGCGACAAACTGTTGGATGCAGCATTTGTGTAGTAAACGCTGACGGCCATTTTGGCTATTGTCACGATTAATGCAACCTTAAAGAGTGGTAATTTTTTTAAAATATTATTTAGATAGAAAGTACCACCTATGCTACCATCTATGCTACCTTTTATGGTGTTTTAATTTTTTCACCGTCTGTGTAGAATCCGAATAAAAAACCTAATTGTGATTGAAAATTTTATTTTAAAGAAATTTTAATGAAATGGCTTGCTGTGATTTTTTATCGACATAAATGAATTTCCAAATACGTAAAGCTCCTTTTTGTTAGACAGGTAAATTACACTCTTTATAAAGTTTATAATAGAGTTTGTAGATCTGGTCGAGTAAGAAAAAAAAAAAAAACTGTATACTTAGAATTTTGGGGACCCTCAAAATCTGGATCTAGGTTCGAAAAACTGATATCTTCCTCACTTTTTTTCGCTAATAGAGCTTAAACTCAATAAATACAATTTTAATTTGTTTTAGAAAGAAAAACTTAGACCTATCGAACAGTATAAACTATATTATAACATTTCCGATCTTATCTGTGGGAATTTTCAGTTTGTCGAAAAGTTTGTTACGCGCTAAAGGAGACGCGTAGATCCCATAAAGTATATATATTCTTGATCAGCTCAATGAAGCGAGTCTATGTCCGTCTGTCTGTTCGTCTGTATATTTCGACGCAATTTATTCAGAGACTACTGGAAATACTTAGCTGAAATTTGGAACTTAAGCTTTTCTCGGCAACGACCAAATCAAGTTTGAATATGAAAGTGCCACGCCCATTTTCAGGTATGCCCCCTATCCTTTTTTTTTTTAAAGAAAATGGTTATTATTTAGCAGTGGATTTACTCCAAATTGGGTAAAAATACTTCTAATATCATCCAATATCGGAACCAAGGTGCCACGACCATTTTAAGGCATAGAGCCAACTCAAACTTATTCGTTATTTTAGAATTTTTTCTGAAAATCTGTATTTTTTTGTGTCTTAACTTGAGTTGACCCATTGACCCCCTTCCATCCCACCTCGATGTTTTATCTATGCCACTGATGATAACACATTAACTATTTTAAAATACGTGTGACGAGTATTAAAGCTTCGGATTCACCGAAGTTTAAACTTTTGATTTTTCTTGTTTTTTTTTTTTTTTGAAATTTTGAATGTTACCAAATTAAATTTTTTTTTTTTTTTTGTTATTTTGCCTCAAAAAGCATATTTTTTTATGAATTCAATTAAATCATTTTATGTGTTGCTGGCGGGCAATTGCAACAACAACAACATCAAACACAAGCAACTACAGCTGTGCTAACAGTAAAAAAGCACAACGAAAAATAACAACAACAACAAAATGGCGTCTTCACTTTACGCCTGCAGCGTAGTAGCCATGCAAAAAAAAATGTAATCTACACAAAACGCGCTAAATGCGAAATAAAACGAAATGAATAGCAAAGTAAAAAAAAAAAAATAATATTTTAAATAAAAGAAAATTATATTTGAGAAGGAAAAACTTGCCGCCGCTATTACTTATACTAATCGTAATAATTGCAAGCCAACTTTATTTTAAGTTTGACTTCAATTAGCCTTGGCGGAAATTTCTTAGCATCAAAAGTCAAAATAACGAAACGCATTTTTTTTTTTGTGAATATAAAAAAGTTTTACGCAAGTTATTCGCAAATATATTGAATATTCGCATTCGCTTCTCTGTAGACACATTTGCATTTGCATTCGCATTATGACTTTTGTGCCAGCCTTAGCCCTAATAACTGGCCACCAAGATCGTGTGACATAACACCATTGAACCACTTTCTTTGGGGTTATGTTAAGTCTAAGGCTTACGCTACTAAACCAACAACATTTGATGAGCTTGAAGCCAACATTCCAGCGGAAATTGGATGGATCATATAAACCAGTGCAAGAAAAGTCGTGGTGATCAACTGAACGATATTTTGTTTAAATCATAAATGGCATAAAATTTCCCATCAAATAAATTTATTACGCACTATTTTTTAACCAAAGAAATCATTTTTTATAAAAGTAAATAAATTTATTATTTATTTATTTCTTAAAGATAGATATAATTAAAATTAACTCTAACTTATGAGTAAAGCACTGGCTGCAAAGGCCATCGGCTCAATAATGTATTATATTAGTACTATTGTTTATGGTTTATGGTACATATTTACATATTTACAATTTAGGTTTGATTTAAAATTTATTTGGTTTTTTGTGTTTATAATAAGTAGTAGGTGTTAGTGAGTTTGAGGAACTTAATTATATTTGAGATGTTTTCTGGGGTTGGATTTGAGAGTATGGATATAGGGCATTTATTTTGAAATATTTGTTTTTTAAGGTGTGATGTTGCGGAGCAGTCTGTTAGGATGTGTTTTTTGTGCTGAGGTCTATTGTTGTTTGGCAGTTTGGGCATGGTATGATGTTGTCAGGGCTGATGTAGCGTTGTTGTGTAAACGTTGTGTGTCCTAATCTTAGTCTTAGTATTTTGATTTGATCGTTGCGTGTAATGTTTTTTGATTTATGTTTTTGAAATAGTGTATTGTATGTGTTGGGTTACCATTTATTTGTTGATACCATCTGTTGCAGAGCTCTATGTTGCGTTTAATTTGTTGATTTATTTTGTTTTTTAGGAATTTATTAATGTCTGTAGAGTTTATGTTGGGGGTGGTAATGCAGGGGTAGTTTAATAGTGGATTTGGCTATCGTGTCAGCTAACTCGTTCCCTACAATCCCACTGTGGCCAGGGATCCAGGAGAAGTTTTATTTTATGAGCAGTTTTCGTAAGGAGAGATCTTATTGCTGTGGGATATTTATTATTGTTGTTAATATTGCTTATGGCTTTAATAGATGAGAGGGAATCAGAACAAATAATGAAGTTTCCTTATTTTTGTAAATAATGAGTTTTATTGCCTCCAAGATGGCTATAGTTTCGGCGGACAGAATTGAAGAGTAGTGAGGTAGTAGGCCTCTTTTTAAAATTTCGTTTTCGGTAGTAACCGCAAAAGAAGCGGTGTCGTTTTGCAATGAGCCGTCTGTGTATATGAATGTGTGTTGAAGAGGTTGGGTTTTTCTTTAAATTCAAGAAAAAGTTTTCGGTACTGGATTGGTGTTGTATTTTTGATCATGGGGTAATTTATTCTGTTTAGGCAGGTGTTGTACCCTTTATGAGTGTAATGCAGATATTAGTTCTATCTCAGTGATATCTGATTCTATTGTTTGTGCTGATGGGTGGGGTATATAATTCTTTTGTTTATAAGAGTATTTGTTGGCAGTGAACATTTGGTCGAAATTTTCATCTTTCGATTGGTTTGACCAGTATTGAGCAAATAGTTGTGCTATTGAGGTTGTGTCTGTTGTAAGCGAGTTGTTGGATGTGTCTGTGATGCAGTGAATGGTTTTAATTGGGTTAGGTCCACAAAAACGTCGAATATTTGTCCAGATTCTGTCAGAGGGGTGTTAGGGTTACTTGTGGAGGTAAAATCTGTCGTAGCTTTAATTTTTGATATTTTTAGCTCCCTCCGAAAGAGTGCATTGGCTCGTTTATATTTTAGGAGATTGTCTGTATTGTTGTTGTTTTTGAAGTTGCGCAAGGTTTTGAATTTGTTTGCTCTTAATTCGGTCAGGGTCTTATTCCACCATGGAGTGTTTTTTCTGCATGGATGTGGGGATGTTTGTGGTATGCTATAGTGCGCGGCTTGTAAAATTATTTTATTGAGTATTGCAGCTTCCTTATTGATATTTGTGCTTTTAGGTATATGTACGTTTATGTTGTTTGTTAATTTAGTGAATAGTGGCCAGTTGGCTTCTTTGATTTTGAAGAAAGGGCGGGAAAGGTTGGCTATTGTTGGTTGTGGAAACAGTGAGATTAGGATTGGGAAGTGGTCGCTTCCATGAAGGTCTTCGATTGTTTTCCAATTGGTGTAGGGGGTAAGTTGGGGGAGCACAGAGATAAGTCAATGTGGGTGAATGTATTATGTGTGGAGAGGTGGGTTGGGGAGCCATCGTTGAGTAAAGTGAGATTAGCGTTTTGGAAAAATTTGGCTAGGGTTTTGCCTTTTTTGTTTTCGTTCGGTGATCCCCAGCTATGGTGCCAGCTGTTGAAGTCACCCACGACAATTTGGTTGTTGCTGAATGGTCCAAAATTGTTGTTTAGGTTATTTAGCGAAAAGGTTTTGCTAGGAGGTATGTATATTGAAAGAATGTTAATTTTTGCTTTTGATATAATTTCTATTGCAGTAGTTTCAAAAAGGCTAGTTACGCTTGTTTGTCTATGTTCAATAGATTTGTGGGCTAATATGGCAACTCCACCAAATCGGTTGGATGCTATATTGGTGTATATTTGATAATTTGTAGGTATAGGTATGGGTATGCTTGTGTTGTAAATGTGAGTTTCTTGGAGACATATAATTTGTGGTGAATGTTTTTTAATTATAAGCAGGAGCTCACTGTAGTTGTTTATGTAACCTTTTATGTTCCATTGTATAATATTTAGCATTGTTATATTATTAAGTTTTAGCGTGTAGGTATGAATATATGTGGTTTTGTTTTTGTTTTAAGTTGAAGTTAAATGTAGTGCTTAAGTTGAGGTAAAATTCGATTTCGTTTTTGTTTTAGAT
Organism: Leucophenga varia; assembly: GCA_018903435.1. NCBI lineage: Eukaryota > Metazoa > Arthropoda > Insecta > Diptera > Drosophilidae > Leucophenga > Leucophenga varia. The sequence goes on from JAEIFJ010001553.1 coordinate 138,591, forward strand.
GGATTCGCTGTCGCTGTTTATTGTGTGTTGTTTGTTTGATTGGTTTGGTTGTTTGGTTTTTATTTTTGTTTTGGGGGGGTTTAAAGTTAGTGGAAAGGGGGTTAGATTTGTCTATTGAAAAAATTCTTACTTTTAAATCATTAGTATGTTGTGATGTATAAGATTTATTTTCTGTGTTAGAGAGGTTACCATCAGTTTCCATATTTTCCGTTATAGCTGATGCTTGATTTTGTAGATTATGTGGATGTGGTGTTGGTGGTGTTTCATTTGGTTGTGATGTGTTTGATGACTTTTTAGGTGAGTTGTGTCCAGTGAAGGTAGAAGTGCGGTTTCCTTGTTGCTGCGAAGCGCTGCTTTGTGTGTGTGTGTATTGGGTTTTGGGTGGATTAATTTGTGTGTGTATGGTTGTATGTGGTTTTGAATGAGCAAGTGTTTTGGCATAAGTGTTTGCCGACTGTTGACCCTGTCTATTGAAGTATATATTAAGAGCAGTTTTGTGATCAACTTTTTCGGTAATTTTAATTGCAGTCAGTTCTTGCTGTTTTAGGAATGTTGGGCATTTGCGATCGAAGGGGCTATGTTGATGGTCGATTTCGGGGTTATTTTGGCAGTTTAGGCAATTTGGCATGTTTTTGCATCGTTCCTCTACATTTGTGTGTTTCTCTCCTGAGCAGTTTTTACATGTTTCAGAACTTTTGCAGATAGTAGTGGGATGTCCAAAGCGAAGACATTTTTTACATTGAAGTGGGAGTGGTATATAGGGTCGCACACCGACTATTTCGTAGCCAATTTTGATTTTTTTCGGGAAGATTGTGTGTTTCAAATGTTAATATAATAAGACCGGTTTCTGTTAGAGTATTGGTGTTGTTGTTTTCGTGATTTGTGTTATCTGGTTGTTTTTTCAAAATTTTTCTTACTTCAATTACGTTTTGTGTTTTTAAATTTTCTAATATTTCAGTTTCATTTATATTGCGTAGCTTATTACAATATATGACACCTTTGGTGGAGTTCAGTGTTTTGTGTAAAGTTACAGTAATTGCCATATCCATCATTTTTGTAAGTTTCAATAGTTTTAGAGCTTGCAATTTGTTAATAGTTTTGATGAGAAGGCAGCCGTCTCTTGTGTTTTTGCATGAGTCTACTTCTCCTCCACAAGCAAAATCTATTGTTTTTTTAATAACGAACGGTGAAACATTTTGAAAGGAGTTGTTGTCGTTACGTTTTACAGTAACATATTTGGGTTCGCCTAGTCGATTGTTGTTGTTTTTTGCGTTGCTCCTCCAAATATCAGGCGGTTCATGCATGTTTGTTGTTGTTGGGCTCAAGCCCGGCGTAACTGTTTAAAGCGCGTATTTGTTTTTGTTTTTCTTTTCTTATTGTGTTTAAAATTTGTTTATTAAAATTTCGCTGCACAGTTATTTTTATAATTTGATTTTTTTGATTTTTTAAAGTTTGTGTACGTTGGTTTTAGAATAGCACGTCTTAACTCCACGAAAGTTGATTTTGCACTGTGAAAAGTAAATAAATATTTCAAACTATTTTGGCTATTATTTTTTTAACAGTGTCACTTCGTATCTCGTCTAGATTTTGAACTATAATTATTTTCTTCGAACTTTGAAATTCGAAAAGAGAGAGAGAGTTGTACTCTTCACATTTTTGCTACATTTCAACTATAGCGCCTGCATATATTATTGCATAAATTACAACAACAAATTTCAATTACAACAAATTCAAGTAATGCGTAGCCTAAGCATCGTTTGTATTGATATTTACCGTTACATCTCGGTAGATCGTTCGGATGTTAACTTCGTTTTCCGTGATCGGCTGCATCGTGCGTTGGGTCGGCATACGTATGTATGTGCCGAATCAGCTCTACTGATGCAGAAGAATCAGTCTATTACCGAAAGTGGTGGTGCGTGTCGCATGGTTTGATTAAAGTGAAAAAAGTTATGCATTTATTTATTTTTTTTTGCATTATTTTTATTTATTTTGATTATTTAATTTTTGCGCTTGTGTTTTTTTTTTTTTTTTTTTTGATAAATGAGCTGAAACTTATATAAATTCTAATCTTTTATTAAAACGAAAAAAAAAAAACACAAAACAAATTAAAAATATGGGAGCGCAAACTACTCCCTCCTCTTTGTCATATGTTGGTGAGTACCTTTTATACCCGCCACACATAGTGTGAAGGGTATATTCAGTTTGTCTGAAAGTTTGTAACGCATTGAAGGATCCGTCGTAGACCCCAAAAAGTATATATATTCTTGATTAGCTCGATGAGACGAATCGATCTAGCCATGTCCGTCTGTCCGTCTGTCTGTCCGTCTGTCTGTTTATTGCTACGCACTTTTTTTCGATGAAGATATATAGATATTGCGCCGAAATTTAAAACTTAAGCTTTTTCTCGGCAACGACTACTTTGTATGTTAAAACCAAGTTGCCACGCCCATTTTGAGGTGTAGCCCCCATACAAACTTACCGAAAATTTTCGAATTTTTGTATAAAAATAGGTATTATTTATGCATGTACTCACTTAAAATTGGGTAAAAACTCTTCTTTTGTCATCCAAAGTCGAAACCAAGGTGCCACGCCCATTCGACGGTATAGCCCCCCATACAAACTTACCGCCCTTTTTCAAATTTTTGTATGAAAATAGGTATTTTTATAAATGTATTCACTCAAAATTTAATAAAAACACTTCTAATGACATCAAATGTCACCAACAAAGTACCACGTCCATTTTTAGGTGTAGCCCCCACACAAATTTACCGCCCATTTTAAAATTTTTGAATAAAAATTGGTATTATTTATGAATGTATTCACTCTAAATTGGGTAAGAACACTTCATATGTCATCCAATGTCAAATCCTAGGTGTCACGCCCACGCCCCTAAATACAAACTTACCGCCCATTTTCGAGTTTTTATATGAAAACATTAATTACTTCTGAATGAATTCAATTAAATTTGGTAAAATCAATTCCAATGTCCACCTAAGTGAACACTTTCGATATGGTAAGGATCGGGCAAAAATATAACATAAAACCTCCATACAAATTTGACCAAATTCATCGTGAAATTTAATCTAAGCACCTGGTGAACATATAAACTATTAAAAGTGTTGTGTAACGGGTATTTCAGCTTCGGTTCCACCGAAGTTAACGTTCTTTCCTTGTTTTATTTTATTAAATTGAAATTTTGAACTTAAGCTTTTCTCGGCAACGACTAGGTTAAATTCGAGTATGAAAGCGCCACGCCCATTTTTAGGTATAGCCTCCATACAAACTTGCCGCCCATTTTCTGATATTTTTGAGAAATTGTTTTTTTTTACGCTAAAAAATTTGAAAGCTTTTATTTTAAATTTTTCTAGTATCAGCATTAGTCTTCTATTTTTAGTTGTTGTTATTGAAAGCCTATTTTCATTAAATTCTTCTTTTGCTGTTGTTATTTATAAAAAAAAATTAAATCTTTTCCCATTAATGCCAAAAAATATTACATAGAAAAATAAAAAAAAAAAAACATTTAAAAATATTTCGATTTAAATGTCTCGTGCGCAAAGCGACAACAACGGAAACGGAAACAGAAACAGAAAACACTTACGCCTTCATATTGCATTAAACGGAAATAATATTGTTATTTTTGTTGTACAGTTAGTAAGCAACACAAAAATATGTACGAGTATATATTGTACTAAACGTTTATAAAGGAGTGTCACAAAATCTCTAGAGATTTTTTCGTTCGGTTGGTTTTGTAAATTATACGAAAAATAAAATTAATTGCTTTGTTAACATTTAGTGCTGCATTTAATGAAAATTTTCGAGAAAAAAAAAAAGCGAAATAGTTTTCTGTGATAAAAAATTTATGTATTGATTTATATAAGGGGGCACCCTAATAAAATCAATTTTTTTAAGTTGAAGTTAACTCATTTTTGATTAGCAACGAATCTTCATGAAAATTTAATTAAAACTGCAACATTTTTAAATATTTTTTTCTTTTTTGATTTTTTTTGGGGTACCCCCTTATATAAATCATTAAATAAGGTAAAAGTTAAAAAAAAAAAAATATTTTTTGAGGATATCTCAAGAATGATCTTTAAGAAAATTTTTTCGTGTTAATTTTTGGAATAGATCTATGAGAACCCAGTACCTTCTTTGCTGTAAGTTAATGTTGCGATTTATTTCAAATATATTGAAAGTAACTGGATCATATAGTTCCATACAAACTGTAACCACATTTTGAGTTTTTTTTTTCAAGAAAAACCTAGTCTAATCATTGCGTTATCGGATATTGAAGCTTCGGTTTCATCGAAGTTAAAGCTTTTTCTTGTCTTTGTTTTTCTTTTTAACTTTGTTCAAAAAAGAAAATGCTTTTGTGTCATTATTGGATTATTATTTGCTGTTGCGTTGCTTATTTTATTTACTTTTTTGCTTGTCATTATTTTTAGTTTTATTATGAAAGACTTTTTATGTCTTCTTTTTTTTTTTAATACTTTTTTTTTTTATACTTTTTTTGAATTATGTTTTAAAAATTAATGCTGCAATTTGCTGCGTTGTTAATAAAACATTTCATGTCGTCATCATCGTCGTCATTTGCAATTTGTGTGTTCATTAATTTATTTTTATAATATTTATTTATTATGATTGTTGTTGTTGCTAGCTAATATTTTTGCTATTGTTTGTTGTTGTTGAAATTTATGCGATTTATTACGATGAAAAGCACAGAAAATAATGTGCTGAATTAATGTTGCTGACAATGTAATAAGTAAAAGGCTTGCACATGTGATTATGGTCTGTTGCACTTAATTATATTGAAAAAAAAACAAAATTATACAAAAGAATATATGTGTGTGTCAAATTTTTAATACGCTACTATATGTGCAGCTTAAAATATTATTTAAAGTAAATTTTTTGCGACAAGACTGCTTAAGTTCGAATGTTGCGCCTGAAAGTAGGCAACATTATTTTCATAATCTAAGAATAATAGTGCAGTCAGTGCTACTACATCTAAAAAAAAAAAATATAATAATAAATTTTATTTACATAATTTTTTTCACTATTTTACAAGCTAAATAACAAAAATATTAAAATTCAGTTACGCAGCATATTAAAATTACATACGGAAGTGAAAAAAAAGTCGAATGAAAGGTGTAAAATAAATTAATGTTTATTTTATTGAGTAGTTTTTATTTATGCATTTACAGATTTTTAACACACTTTTTTTGTTTTTTTTTTTGCGCAATAAAAAACATGCATGTTATGTAAAAATAGACATGCGTATGCGTTTGTGTAATAATAAATTTTTTTTCCCTTTATAACTATTAATTATGTATACGCAGCGTTGATTTTTTTTTTTTTTTTTGTTAATATCTTTTCACTGATTTTTTTTCTGCTGTTTATTTTGTTGGAAAATATAAATGGAAATGTTTTTTTACATTAACTTTTTTATGTGTTTTGTATATACATTTTTTATTTTAATAAACTGCAGCTTTATGTATTTAATGAGAGTAGCTATGTAATGTACGTATGTGTATATTAATAACTTTGTTTACCTATTTAAACTAAGTTTTAAAAATTTTTTTTAAGTCCTGATTTGTAGCGACCTGTGAGCTCTTTCGCGTGTGATGGAGTCGATACATCTTAATATCCTGGTTCCTTGTCTCAGCAGCTTCTTCATCGGAAGCGTGTAACAAAATTTTATGCACTGAGGCAGGAAGATAATAGAAGATTAGAACGAAAACGCGAACCAACTTTTAAATTCTGACTTCAAATTCGAATTCAATGACCCAAAATACATATGAAATGAGCCCTCTGCACTATGGGGAATTTGACCGGTCTAGGTGACATAAATTAATAGCTCGGAAACTACGCAAGATATTTTGATGTGGTTTTTTCTAGTATTATACATACATATACCTTACTTTTGGAAAAGTGGGCGTGACCCAACCCCATTTTTTTTTTTTTTTTTTTTTTTTCATTTTTTTCAACTTTAAATAAAAAGTCATGGTGGTCTTCCTCTCTAAAATCAGTATCGTCTGAACGCTCGTCTTCTGTTTTAAATTCACAGGATAGCAACTGAATCACTTCCAATGGAAGAGCAAGACGCTTATGTTTTCGAATGCGCCTATTCAGATTTAGAGAAGAAATAATAATCAAAAATATTAAATGCTGCATAATTGGCGTACCTATTAGTCTCCTAATATTTTTATCATTTGCTGTGTTCAGGGCAAGTAATTGTAAAATCGCAACAAGATCAAAATGTCCGCGCCTCCGTGCAGCCACACATGCCGCTTGAATCAACAAACGAGGATTGTGTTACTGGGCTTTTGAGAGGTCGGCTGCTTGCTTCTCTGGGCTCTTGCACCTTTAATACAAAATGTCTTTCTTAGACGTTCAGTTGACTTTCTATTAGAGACTCTCTTGTTATCAGTTCCAATTAAATTAAAAGTTTGATTTTCGCTCATCCTTTTCATCAAATTTCTTGAGCACTTTCTTCATTTTTCCAAAACATTTAAGCAAAATAGTCGTGCTTTCTCATTAAAACGGCTTTCATTCAAATTCAGATTGCTGACATCAATATGCCCACTAATAGAAGTGAAGATGGCATTTTCCTTGTCACGACAGCACGTTTTCTTACGCCAAACTTCCATAAGGACCGCATTTGCAATCGTAATGTTGTTTCCTAAAAATGAAATTTCGAGATATTCGCAGTTAAAACTGTTTGTTCTGGATTAGGAATAGATCCCCCTACAACATGTATATAGACACCCACCCATAGTGTTCTGGTCCGCCGAGCACTACATGAATTTTTTTGTATGTCCTAAATTCAATGTATCCAAAAATTATCACAAAAATGTGTATAAAAAAAAAAAAGCCCTCCGCCGATTATTTTTATTTTTTGCATTTTATGAACAGTAAACACCCTCGAATCGAAACTCATTAAAATTTTTCGAAGGAAGACAAATGTTTTTTTAAAACCAGTTCAAGCGCACCGTGACGTATAAACAAGACAACACATAAAAGGCTTCTTGGAATAACTCGAATAACACAAAGAGTAGCAAAAGATTGCGGCTGAAATTAAAAATATCGACTTAGAAAATATAAATTAATATTAAGAAATATGTTTCATTTGAGGGCGAGACGGGGATCACTAACTTTTCTATAACTTAAATCAATGAAGTTACAGAGCTGTTATTTCAGCAAAATCAGGATGCTTTAGGTAATTATTTTTTAACGATGGCACAGGGTTCATGTTTAGTTGTAAAGTTGTAACTAATAAGAGGCTGGACTGTTTCTAGAAAGACAGAGTTGAAGCCAATATAAAGAAGCAAGTTAGCCTCAAATTCTCTGCTCAAAGATCTGAGATCATTGAGACTGGTTCATCACTTAAGTTCTTGTTGCAGTTCTTCTTGGCGTAGCTTTCTAATGCAACTTAGTACACGCCTAGTGAACAATGAAGCTAGCAGAATTGCCACTAAAAAAATATGGAACATGAAAAACGCTGAAGTCGAGTATGCTCGACTGCAAGATACCCTGTAATCTTTATTTACCTTAAGTTCAGTCGTATCTTACTAACATAACTCATTGTATTGGATTTTCATAAAAAAAAAAAATAAAAAAATTAAAAAAGGGGACTATGTTCCAAAACTGGTAGTTCCATCTCTAATAGTCTCCGAGATAATCATTTTCAAACGGTAGACAGCATGACGGACGTACGAATGGACAGACGGACAAACATAGCTTGCTCGACTCCCTTGAAATGCTGATCAAGAATATATATATACTTTATAGGGTCTCTCTAGCCTCCTTCTGTTTGTTACATACATTCGCACAAACTTAGTAGACCCTTTTACCCAATATCAAAACCGCAAGTGAAGTATATTTATAAATTTTCGATTGGTAGTCTGTCGTTTTTATTATTGTTTGTTGTCTGAATTTAATTAACCAATTTTTTGAATATTGTAAAATTAGAAAATTTTATTTTAATGAAAATTAAAATCAAAAATAAGCATGTAACCTGGTAGAGTCAGGCTACAACGCACAAAAATCAAATAAAAGCGAAATTTTTAAGTAAAATTTTGTTGGCAAATGAAATGAAACGAAACACAACGAATTGAATTGAATGCCAATTTAACTACGCAGAATGCTTCTTAAAATACCGCGTAACATGTTGGTTTTAGTGCCAGTCTAAATATCCTTTTTTTTTTTTTTTTTTGGTTTTTTGTTTTTGCTCATTGTTCTTATTTGCTTTGCTTTGCTTTGCCACTTTCACGGCTTATTATCCTCGAAATGAAATGGCAACCGCAGTTTATGCTTGTATTTTTGTTTTTGTTTTTTTTTTTTTTTTATTATATTACGTATTTTCTAGTATAATTTTTGTACACATCAGCTTAACTAAGCACCAAATGACTTTTATGGGATTCTATAATGTTCTTTGCTGCTGCTGCTGCTGCTTTACAAAGCGAAGCTTGCTAGATTAGATAGATTTTTAGTAGGCTGCTGTTGCCTGCTTTTAGGCTGAATGAATGAATGAATGCTTCTACTCATAAAAATACCACACAGTCAGTGTCTTTGCTTAATATTTGTTCAATGTGCGTTTATATTCGTATTCGTTTTATTTATTTTTTTTTGTATTTGTATCACTGTGTGTGTGTGTGTGTATCTGTGTTCTTAATGAAAAGCGCGTTAAACCGCAAGCGAAGCTCGTTCACGCACTCAAAGCCACAAGATAGATAGTCAGGGAAGATAGCAAAGCTAGTTGATGATGCTTTTTCTGTAGAAATTGCTTGTCTGGCATTTAATTTGATCTTTTGTTTGATTGTGTGTGACTATATACATATATATATATATATATATATATATTTATATATATATAAATACATATGTGAGTCTGTCTGTCTGTCTTCGCTGTGTGTTTTTCGCGATTTAATTGAATTTTATGCTTTTATATAAAATATATTCGTATGTTTCTTAATGTGTTTATGCTCGCGTGCGCTCTTGTAGTTGATTTTGTCGATTCTATACGTGTATATATTTTGGTTTTACACTGTAAAAAAAAAAAAATAAATTAAAAAAGAAATAAAAAATGTAAAAAAAAACATAAAAAGTGTTTTTACTCAAATTAAAGAGAATACATTCATAAATAATAACTATTTTAATACAAATACTCGAAAATTGGCGGTAGATTTGTATTAGGCGTGGCATTCGAAATTTAACATAGAAAGTACACAGGACCTAGAAAAGCTTAAGTTTAAAATTTCAGTCCAATATCTTTAAAATTGGGCGAAAATAGACAGACAAATATGGCTAAATCGATTCGTCTCGTCGAGGTGATCAAGTGTAAAAATATACTTTATAGGGACTACGATGCCTCCTTTAATGCCTTACAAACTTTCCGAAAAACTGAATATACCTGTTCCAGTCTAGCTTTTAGACTTTTACTAAATACATTTATGAAAAGCTGTTACTAATTATTAAAAGGTTTAATAATTTTTTATTAAATTTATTTCTGACTTGCAAATATTCCAAAATATATTCAAATTCATCAAAGGAACCAGGTCAACGATAAGACAAATATTGAAAAATCTTTAAAAGTTTAAATTTTTCTGTGTAGATCACTTCTAAAATTTGGTTAGCTTACTTCATGGATGATTGATTAGTGTTTCTGGATTCTGTTATGGATAAAATATTCTTTAAACTGCTTTTTAACGTCAACGTTCAAGATTTGCAAAATGTTCTCATTAATTGGATGTGTTTCTCCAACTTTTTTGGCTGTTTCACACAAATCCTTAATTTGAATCATTTTACTGAAATATGAAGCGTTTTCAGCATCCGTTTTTTTTATTTTCTGTGACAGTCTTTCAGCCTCTTCAGATAACACAGCCATTGACGCTTCTGTTTTGCTTTCTGTTGCTTCTTCTTCTGCGACATTGTTGAGCGCAATCGAGGAACCGTTTTTCGATGCTACAGCATATGTACGTGGCACAACCCTTTGAAGAGGATCTAGACTTTGATTTTGCTGATGCCAGCGAACCTGTCGCTTTTTTGGAACCTGCAATGGTACTACTTACACCAAAACCCATTGGCACACCTCCTCTAGCAGCGGTTGCATTGTACTCGTTGCCTTTGTGATTCGCATAGAAGAATTTACGAAACCACTGCATGAATTGCCAATTATCATGAAAGCGTCCCTTTACTAGCTTATCAACTGGTATGTTCTGTTCTACTTTCAGATTCTTGAAAGCCATTTGCAACTCTTCATAGTTTTCAATAGATTCATGCTCAAGATTTGTATTGAACTTTATACGTTTCATCACAATCGAGCCGGGGAACAACATGTCCATAAATTGGCAGTAGGCTGCTCCGTTTTGAAGTTCTTCAATTTCCGAGAACTGCGACTCTAAGGATCCATTGATCCAATCCAACATTTCTTTGCGCGACAAACTGTTGAATGTAGCATTTGTGTAGTAAATGTTGACGGCCATTTTGGCTATTGTCACGATTAATGCAACCTTACAGAGTGATAATAATTTTTTTAAAATATTATTTAGATAGTAAGTAGCTAACTAACTTTGCTGCCACCTATTCTACCTTCTATGGTGTTTTAATTTTTTCACGGTCTGTGTAGAATCCGAAAAAAAAAACATAATTGTTTTACTTTTCTTTGAAGAAATATTTAAACTTGTGATTGAAAATATTATTTTAAAGTAATTTTATTGAAATGGCCTGCTGTGATTTTTTATCGACATAAATCAATTTCCAAATACGTAAATCTCATTTTTGTAAGACAGGCAAATTACACTCTTTATAAATTTTATAATAGAGATTGTAGTTCTGGTCTAGGAAAAAAAAAAAAAAAAAACTGTATACTTACAATTTTGGGGACCCTCAAAATCTGCATCTAGGATTGAAAAACTGATATCTTCCTCACTTTCTTTTTCGCTTATAGAGCTTAAACTTAATAAATAAAATTTTTAATTGGTTTTAGAAAGAAATACTTAGACCCATCGAACAGTATAAACTATATTATTACATTTCCGATCTTATCAGTGGGAATTTTCAGTTTGTCGAAAAGTTTGTAACGCGCTAAAGGAGACGCGTAGATCCCATAAAGTGTATATATTCTTGATCAGCTCAATGAGGCGAGTCGATCTAGCTATGTCCGTCTGTCTGTTCGTCTTTTTATTTCAACGCGATTTATTCAGAGACTTCTGGAAATACTTTGCTGAAATTTGGAACTAAGGCTTTTCTCGGCAACGACCAAATCAAGTTTGAATATGAAAGTGCCACGCCCATGTTCAGGTATAGCTCCCATACAAACTGACCGCTCATTTTCTATTTCTATACCCGCCACACATAGTGTGAAGGGTATATTCAGTTTGTCGGAAAGTTTGTAACGCATTGAAGGAGACGTCGTAGACCCCATAAAGTATATATATTATTGATCAGCTCGACGAGACGAATCGATTTAGCCATGCTAGTCTGTCTGTCCGTCTGTCTGTCCGTCTGTCTGTCCGTCTGTCTGTCTGTCTGTTTACTTCTACGCATTTTCGATGAAGATATATAGATATTACGCCGAAATTTGGAACTTAAGCTTTTCTCGGCAACGACTACTTTGTATGTTAAAACCAAGTTGCCACGCCCATTTTTAGGTGTAGCCCCCATACAAACATACCGAAAATTTCTGAATTTTTGTATGAAAATATGTATTATTTATGCATGTATTCACTCCAAATTGGGTAAAAACTCTTCTATTGTCATCCAAAGTCGAAACCAAGGTGCCACGCCCATTTTTAGGTATAGCCCACATTCAAATTTACCGCCCATTTTCCAATTTTTGAATTAAAATTGGTATTATTTATGAATTTGTTTACTCCAAATTGGGTAAAAACACTTCTTATATCATCCAATTCCAAAACCAAGAGGCCACGCCCATTTTTATATATAGCCCCCATACAAACTCACTGATTATTTTTGAACTTTTGTATGAAAAATTAATTATTTTCGTCTATATATTTTCAAATGTATATAAGCCACTGATGATCACACATAAACTATTCAAAGATTCGTGTGGCGGGTATTTATGCTTCGGTTCCACCGAAGTTAACGATTTTCCTTGTTTTATATGAAAATAAGTGCTATTTATGTATATATTCACTTCAAATTGATTCAAAACACTTCCAATATCATCCAATGTCAAAACAAATATGCCACGCCGATTTTTAGATATAGCCTCCATACAAACTTACCATTTTTTTTTTCGATTTTTTGAATGAAGAAATTTATTATTTATTCTAATGGCAAATCAATGAAACAGCGCTATTTCCGCTGGCTTTTTATTTTCATTTCCATGAATAACTTGAGCCTACTAAAATTCATAATAAACAATTAACAGATCGCTAGACAAACATATTTTCTTTTTCTTCTTTAATTTTTTTTCCTGTGTAGCGGAGTCCATTTATATACATAACAAACGTGTATGTGTGTGCATTGTAGTCTTTGTAATTTATAGTTTGAGTCTTCAGGCGAGTGTGTAACTGCACACGCACATCGCAGCACAGCATCTAAGTAAGTTACATAAATTTTCACTACACACACACACACACACATACACAGCTACTAATAAAATTTCAACAGATATACGCAAACTGTTTGTAATAGAATAAACGTTAATGAAATAACCAAACTCAATTCTAATTGTCTGACGCTGTCACAAAAGCAAACACATTTACCAAACAAACAAACAAACAAACACAGACATACATCGTCGTCGTATGCTGTACGCCGTATATCGTACGAGTATATCGTGTGTTGCGTGTAACATTTTTGGCTTTGTTGAAATAACGTCCAAAGCCAAAAGTGATTGTATTGAATTTATTATGTAAAGCACTGCTTCAAGATCTTCTTTAACGTTTTAAACAGCAACAACAACAACAACAACGATAATTCTATTTGTTGTATTTTAGACTATTCTATTTATTTTCCATTCTATTCCATTCTATATGATGCGTTGCTGTTTGTGGTTACATGGCTGGCATGGCGTATTCCATGAAAATTTTACGCAGTAAATGTTGCGGTTTTTGCCCTTAAGCCAAGCCAAGCCAAGCCAAGGCAGAAACAGAGACAAACCTATTAAAAGCAGCTTTTGATAAGGCAAATGCGTGATGGAGAAATCGCTTAATACATAAATCCAGTTTAGATTTAAATTGTTTTAGACGTTGATTTTAAAATTTATTTTTTTTATTTTATTTATTTATTTATTTTCGTATGCGTTTTTGAATGCTTTATTGAGTGTTTTTGAACTAATTGGCAGCACAAAGTGACAAAAGCAAAACTCAATATCTTTGAAAAAAAACTAAGCACTTTATGCGTATTTGACGCTTTACAATGTTGCATGTCAAGCATTTTGAATGGAATTTTTGAACGAAAAAAAAAAAAAAAAAGCATTGAGTAAAAGTGCAATGACAAAAGCACTAACTGCGTACTTTGCTCTTTAATTCACACACACACACATCACACACACACTTTACATAGTCACAGTCACTTTGCAGTCATTCAGCCATTAGACAGCACTGCTTAAAGCTATCTATTCGTTGTCTCATTTCATGTCATTTCCGGTACGCTACATTTCAATTACAAGCGTTTCCATTTCCGTTTTAGCGCCTTCCGTTGCGTTTACTTACTTGACACACACACACACACAATACACATATACAGACTCGTACCTACTCTTATATTTTTCTCTTGTGACTTGTGACTCTGTTTGCACACACATTAGAGTTGCTCAATACTATCATGCATAGGTAGCTATGTGTACTCGTATAGTGTAGAGTAGAAGCTGTCTTCAGTTATATTCATTTCCTGTGTTACTCGATTTAATTACGCGCAGCAGCACTAGCAGCAGCAGCATTTCTTTGCTGCACTTAATCAATGTCACAATAATATTGCACATACGCAACAGTTGCCAGCAAACGTTAACTTTGTTCGAAACCAAAGCTTATATTCCCATCACACGAATTTTTAAAAAGTTTATGTGTGATCAACAGTGGCTTAGATAGAACAACGAGATGGGATGGGTGGGGATCATTGGTCTGAAATTTGGTAAAAAAAAATTTAAATATTACAGCAATTTTCTTAAAAATACCAAACAGTGCGAGTTAAATATTATGGGCTGTACCTTATAACTACCCAATCCGTATCATATCGGTGGTGTGTACTTAGAACGATATTAGATGTGTTTTGTTTCATATCAAAAACATACGTTCTCATATTAAAAACATTCGTTCTCATATCAAGAAAATACGTTCTCATATCAAACGTCAATAAAAAACCTTTCTTGTATCAAGAACATACGTTCTCATATCAAGAACATTCGTTCTCGTATCAAGAAAATACGTTCTCATAGCAAAACATTCGTTCTTATATCAAGAACACTCGTTCTCTACCTCAAGGGTCTGTTTTAGGACCGATCTTATCTACATCTACAACATTCCGAAATTTTAAACCTGTGACACTTCGATTTTGTTCTTGAGACTGTAGAGTATCGTTCCCAATTTGAATACCAATTTTCATGCAAAAATTTAAAAAGCCAAATTGGTACTCAGGAACAATTTTCCGTTCGTTTCAAGAGTCAAGAAATATTTTGCATTTTATACTTAAAAAACTGGCAGTAAACTTATAGGTCTATACATACTAATAAATTTGAGCTTCAGGCTTGTATGGCTTACCTACTCAACTGTGACTGTGATTTGATAGCAAGGAACACCCAATTTGAAGTAAATAATTTTATGCATAAAAAGCTTTTTTCCTTAAAAAAAATTCGGGTTCTATATGCTTTAATGGTCCGATATATGATCTTATATGACGAATATGTATAATGTCGCTTTTAATGCGTTACAAACTTTACGATAAACTGTTAACACCCGTTTACACACAGTGTTTGTGAAAATTTAATTGAAAAGAAATAAAGTTTTTTTTTTTTTTTTGCTTCATTTCTTCTTCTTTGTGCGAATTTCTTTTCGTGGTTTAAATTAATTACGAATTTGGTTTTTGTTCGTAGCTTTCTTTCGAGCAGTGATTTAGTTTGATAAACCAATGAAATCAAATATGTACAATCTAGTTTCTATTTATGTTGTCTGCAACCATCCGAAGAAAAGTAACTGATTCATGTAGATGAAGTAAATTTAGAGAATTTATGGCGTCACAATAAAGCCTTACACGATGTGCAATTCCTTAGTCGATCAATATAGCCCAAGCACATTTTACTTAAATGAAGCAAATCCAAGAAGATCAAGAACGTTTTGTACTTGTATCAAGAACGATTAAATTTAATTGAAAATTCGGAATTATTTCAACCATGCCGTACACTTTCTTAAAACTTTAAATTAGCATACACACGACGAGTCGAATCGATCTAGCCATGTCCGTCTGTCTGTCTGTATATTTGTATGCATTTTTTTCGTTCAAGATATAAAGATATTAAGCGGAAATTTTAAACTTAAGCTTTTCTCGGTAACGACTAAGTTATTTGGTTTAGCCATCATTCAAACTTACCGCTCATTTTTGAATTTTTGTATGAAAATAGGTATTATTTATGAATATATACACTCCAAAATGGGTAAAAACACTTCTTATACATATCATCGTATGTACACACCACAGATATAATCAGTATCCAGCCACTATAACATAAAGCCCGCTTATAAACTTAAATACCATTTTTTGATTTTTTTAAGAAAGTGTTTTTTATACCTGTCTTTAGCTTAACATTGACTCACACCCACCCCTTCTCCAAATTTACCTAAGCCGCTGATGATACCAAATAAACTATTCTAAGATTCGTGTGGCAGGTACATGAGCTTCGGTTCAACCGAACTTAACGATTTTCTTTGTTTTAACTGCAACTATCAACCTAATAAATTTTCTGCAAAAGATTGTTGTGTAATCAAATCAAGAACATTCGTTCTCATATCACGAACATTCGTTCTCATATCAAGAATTTACGTTCTCATATCAAAAACAATCGTTCTCATATCAAAAACATACGTTCTCATGTCAAGAACATTCGTTCTCATATCTAAAACATTCCTTCTCATATCAAAAACACATGTTTTCATATCAAGAACATACGTTCTCATATCAAGAACATTCGATTTCATGTCAAGAACATTCGTTCTCATAGTAAGAGCATTCGTTCTCATAGGAAGAACATTGGTTCTAATGTTAAGAACATTCGTTCTATATCAAAAACATTCGTTCTTATATTAAAAACATTCGTTCTCATATCAAAAACATACGTTCTCATATCAAGAACATTCGTTCTCATATCTAAAACATTCCTTCTCATATCAAAAACATTTGTTTTCATATCAAAACATACGGTCTCATGTCAAGAACATTCGTTCTCGTATTAAAAACATTCGTTCTCATATCAAAAACATACGTTCTCATGTCAAGAATATACGTTCTCATATCAAGAACATTCGTTCTCATATCAGAAACACTTGTTTTCATATCAAGATCTTACGTTCTCATATCAAGAGCATTCGTTTTCATGTCAAGAACATTTCTTCTCAAATCGAGAACGTTTGTTCTCTACCTTAACGGTCTGTTTTAGATTCGATCTTATCTACAATTCGTTCTTATAACAAGAACTATTTGTTTTTAATAAACGGACAAGAAGAAATTTATAAATCAAAATAAATGATCAGATAAAATGAGATTTGTAAGGGCATTTTGCAGTTAAAGCTTTTAAAACTTGAATTAAGCACGTTGACTCTCAATACAAACACATTGTGCTTGAGACAAGAGCCGTTTGCTGAAACTGGATTCGTGCTTGAATCAAAATCTTCAGTTTTAGCAAAAAATATTTCGATTTTCTCTGTCGCATAAGCAAGTTATTTGCTGTGAGTGATTTGTTGAAAGAGAATATCTTAACTCAGAAATACTGCTAAAGCAATCGTTGTGAGCTTACAATCAATCAAATTTAAATGGTATTCATGCTTCGATTCAAATCATTGTTAATATAAATTTCAGTTAACTCCTTTGAAATCTTATGTACCTGCATAGCGCCTACCTTCGACAGACTTGTATGGCATTTGCATTCTTAAAACTTTTACAAGCAGCTTTGTGACTTAATGAAGCTGCACTCATGTCTTACAACAAAACCATAAGGCGTTCGCTTTAGAATGGCTAAGTCTGATAGTCATGTCAGACTGATTATATAGCAAACTACACACATACAATATATATTTATAGATGCATGTTGATGTATGTATGTATGTGTGCGTGTGTGTGTTTGTGTGTGTTGTACATAAAATAATAATAGATGACTACGACTACCTAAGGCTGAAGTTGACTGACTGAGTTTATTCGCTGAGTTGCAACAACGGCTACGGCTGTTCACTGTTGTGGTTACTCATGCTGATGCTGATGCTGATGTTGATTGCGTTAGCATTGCCGCCTTCTACTGTCGCTGACGTTCAATATGACGCCGCCGCCGTTGGGCTGTTTTTGTATGTATGTACACAACAACAACAACTTGGAACGCTTCATCGCTTCAGCGCATCAAAGCGAGCGAGCGAGCGAGTCAGTGTTGGAATGCAATGCCATCGGTGGTTTGGTTTGGTTTGGCTTGGTTTGGTTTGCTTGGGTTTTCACTGGCGTCGATGATGTTGTTGGTGTTGTTGTTGCTGTTGTTGCTGTTATTGGTCGCGTTGCTGGCATTTTGCATAGTATTAACATTTTGGTTGTAGTTTGCTTCCTTACTTGCCTGTCTGCCTGCTTGCTTGCTTACTTGTCGCTTTGCATCGTTCTATTCTGATGATTATGCTGCTTTTATCTGCTACGCAGCGACAATATCAAATGTCTCTGAGGCATGTTGTTGGCATGCGTTGCTTGCGTTGCTTGCTTTGCGCCTTAATGCCTCGCTGCTGTGTTCCATTAAAATCGTTGTGTATATTCTTTCATTGCTTTTATTGCTTGCTCCATTTGTTTGTCGTCGTCGTCATCGTTGTTGTAGTCGTTGTTGTCCTTGTCATCGTCGTCATTGCTATTGCTTCTTTAGTCAACGTTGTTGTTGTTGTTGTTGTTGCTATTTGTGGCGGCGTCACATTTAAATGATTGTGGCAAGTTTACAACATCAACGAAACGGCACAAAAGCGGAAGTGTTAGTGGCAGTGTTGTCACTTCAACTAGAGTTGTAAGCAAGCAGTAAGCAAGCAACACAGCATAAATAAAATCAAAGGCAGGCAGGCAGGCAGCAATGGCAGCAATGGCGGCAACGCATCCGCATCCGGCATTGCCAGCGCAATCGTAATATGTACCAGCCGCAGCACAAGCACAAAAGTATGCAACATAAAATAAACAAAAATCAAGACAACACAACAGCGCATAGTGTTAGATAGTGCGTTTGTGTGTGTGTGTGTGTGTCTGTCTGTATGTGTGTGTGTGGAAAGGAGATAGATATGTAAAGAGCGTGCAAAACTTTTGCATGCGATTTTCTTTCTTTTTATTTTATATTTTTGTGTACATCTTTTTTTTTTTTGTTTTGTTTCGTTTTATTATTGTTGCAATTCCATGCAGCTTTATCTTTAGCCATTAACAAGGTCTAATTTAAATGTTTCTAAAATTTTAATAATTTATTATAAATTTTTAGTTTGTTATATTTTTGCTCAAAGGCGCAATAGACTATGAACGAATGTTCTCGATGTGAGAACGAATGTTCTTGATATGAATACGAATGTTCTTGATATGAGAACGTAAGTTCTTTATATGAAAACAAATGTTTTTGATATGAGAATGAATGTTTTTGATTTGAGAACGAATGTTTTTGATTTTTTATGAGAACCAATGTTCTTCCTATGAGAACGAATGCTCCTAATATGCGAAGGAATATTCCTAATATGAGAACGAATGGTTTTGAAATGAGAACGTTTATTCTTGATATGAGAACGTATTTACTGTAGTGTTGCATACAATTAGGGATTGCCGTGCCTCATAGAGACTTTTAAAGCGTGTCTTGATAATCTAAATGTTTGTATATATTGTATATATGTGTACCGGTATGTGTGTGTGCGCCCTTTGGGTTTGTTTGTGTGTGTATGAGTTTTAGTGCGGAAATGACATCGTTGAATTGGTTCCGATTTTGGCAAAGCCATTTGCTTTTATTGTTATGGTCGCTTCTACTGCCGAAATCTGACAAAACCCGGCGACTATAAATGTGGCTGAGTTTTGAAACTTATGGCTCTGATTTTTTTTTTTCTTTGTTTAACTTTTTCACAGCGTGGCGTATTTGTTTTCTTCATTTTTGTTTTGTTTACTTAAAGATTTGTGTGTTGTGTGATAACTAAAGACAAAAAATAAAATATTACTCGCCTTACACGCCTTTTAGTGTTTCACTTTAGTTTTATGCAGTTTGTAGCTTCTTTCTTTGCACATCTTTGAAAAATGAAACGCGAAAATTCAAAGCGTTACTCAAATTCTTAATTCAAAATTGTTAATTTAATACGCAAAGTGTATTCTGTGTGCATAACGCTGTCGCCTTTTGTTATCGGAGATGTTCTCAAAATATGATATGAAATGCTTGATATATTAGCTTCTTTCTAGCCTTCATTAAGTACTTTCTTTGTTAGCCAAATTCATTGTCATTGTACATTTAGTTTTTTTTTTTTTTTTTTTGTAAAAAAGTTTCAACAAACAATCTAGCAGACAGACAGACAGATGAAGTCAAATATTTGTATTCTTAGTTATCGGTAAGATTGTATCGCATTCTTGATCAGCTCGACAAGGTACACTGAGGTGGTCAGAGATTTGATGAAAATGTCGACAAAATCTAGGCTTGGTTCTTGATTCGTATACATTTCAAGCTTCCAAAACTGTACATATCTGATTGTATTTCAGGCCAATTGGATAAATCAGTAAACAAAGTATTCCATCTAGACCTACGGTATTAATGTCGATAAACCATAGAACCTGAACTTAAAGCTAACATACGAGGCGAAAAAGCAGCTATAACGCTCGAAATGCCAAAGTGATTTTTTGATAATTTTTTTGCAGTGTCTTAAAAATAGCAATGTCGCACTTCGACTGAAAGTAGTGATTTTCGCGATTTTCTTGTTCCTCAATGAACATGTTCAGTTATCGGCGATTTTGTGTATCGCCCTACGCGAACAGTGAACTGGTCTTTTATCAGTGATTTTTGATGCTTTCATCATTCTTCGCGAATCGTTCGGTTTTTGTGTTGGTGAATCGAAACAGTTTAGCAAGCGGTGATTTTGTGTATCATATCACTCTTCGCGAACAGTAAACCTGTTCAGTAATCGCTGATTGTTTTTTTCGCGAACTGCGATTTAAACACAAATCACACTACGAATCAAAATCACTCTTTTTTGCCAACACTTTTGTAGAAGTCTACGAGGACTTGATTATGTAAAAAAAAAAAAGAACAAGAAGAGTTGTGTTAAAACAATTTCAAGGTTTCCGTAAAGTTTGGATTGTTAGTCCATTTTGATAAAACTTCACTGTGTAGGCATCAGCAAAGAAGCTTTCGATCTTAACAATTCTTTCGAATTAGTGAAACATGCTAAGTTTAAGGTTTTTAGCTTAAGATGATGCGAGACTCTGAATGTATTATTATTTTGAACCGCTTGAACCCAACCGAATCGAACCATGGTTCGATTCTAAATCAAAACCGGTTTGTGAACTGAAACATCGTTTCAAAGTTAATGCGATCCAGAGCTTTTAAATACAACTGAGTACTACTGTGAATTCAACTGACTATAAATGAGTACTACCGTGAATACAACTGAGTGTTAATGAGTACTACTGTGAATACAACTGAGTACTAAAGAGAACTTCTGTAAATACAACTGAGTATTCATAAATACTACCGTGAATAAATCTAAGTACTACTGTGAATACAACTGAGTACTTATGAGTACTACTGTGAATTCAACTGAGTATAAATGAGTACTACTGTGAATACAACTGAGTACTAAGGAGTGCTACTGTAAATTCAACTTACTATAAATGAGTACTACCGTGAATACAACTGAGTGTTAATGAGTAACACTGTGAATACAACTGAGTACTAATGAGTTCTTTACTCTGAATTCAACTCGAGTATAAACTGAGTACAACTGTGAATACAACTGAGTACTAATGAGTACTACTGTAAATTCAACTGAGAAGTCAATCGCAGCACTGGTAAAAACCTTTTTTAAATTTTTTTAAAAATGTTTGAACTAATTCTGAATTATATGCATTACTTCATTAAATTTTAGAAGAGATTTGAAACCAACAAAAAGATATTTTGTGTGACCCCCCTAATAGTTTCTATTAGCACATAGTGAATTAAGTCAGTAAACAATTTTTTTTTTTTTTTATTTCTTTATTTCCATTTTTATTTAATTTCAATACTTTCAATTAATATTATCAATTAATCAATCTTTCAGCGCATCTTGCTTTATTATATATCATTCCTTCCATATTATAATCATCTTTATAGATTTTTATACTTCTTTTTGCATTGATTTTTTTCTATCTTTATTTTGTGTTTGCCAACATTCTTTAAACTCGTTGCGAGCAGTTTGGGAATAGAGGTTCTGCTAAGTGATTTTTAATGTGAAATATTTTTGTTAATTATTTAATTTTTTTTTTTTTTTTGTTTCCTTTTTTTCTTTTTTGTATTTTTTTTTTCATTTATTTTGAATTGTGCAAAACAATTTTACTTAATATTTAGATACATAAATCTTGTTTATTTCTTTTTGTTTTTGTTCGCTTTTATAAAGTTTTTTTTTTTTATTGTTTCCAATGCATTTTTTTTTGAAGAGGTTTATTTTAAAAAAAAAAAAAACCTTTGGCGCCACTTACCAAGGCGCTTGATTTAAGTAAACCTCATGTGTAATTTTTGTATCTTTTATTTTACTTTTTTTGTATCTTTTGCAATGTGTGCGCATATTCTGACATTTATTTAATTTTTTTTTTTTTTTTGTTTTGTGCACAAAGTATCTGCATTTTTTTTTTACACATTTTGTATTTTTATTGTTCATATTAACTCGTTTTATTTTTTGTTTTGTTTGTCATAATTAATTAATTTTTTTTTTTTTGTTTTTGCAAAACATTTTAATGAAAAAATTTCTTTATTTTTGTTTTGTTTTTTTTTTTTATTTTGGTTTTACCGCTTATACAATTTTACATTAATAAAATCATCTTTTTTTTTTAATTTTTTTTTTTTTGTTGAAATATTTTTTATTTTTTCAACTTTTATTTTTTTTTATTGAATAATACTTTTTTAAAGTTTATTGATTTCTTTGTTTATTTTGGTTTTTTTTTTATTTAAACATTTATATATATATATATTTATATTTTTTTTTTCCATTTAAATAATACACTTAGTTCAAAAAAATTTTTATTTCTCTATTTAAAAAAAATTACATTAATCCATAAATATTTTTTTTTTATAAATTTATTTTTATGCATACATATAGATTTATACATATACATACAATACATATATACTTTATCTGTAATTTGGCCTTTTGGTTTTTTTATTTCTTTATTTTATTTTTCTTTTTTTTTTGCAATAGAGTACATTGAAACTCTCTTTTGAGCTTTTTATATTTTCATTAAATTGTTGTTGTAGTTGCCATTAAAATTGACTTGCCTTGGCGCATATTCTTTCATTCAATGCCTCATGGTATTTTTATTTAAAAAAAAAAAAAAAATTTTGCTCAACTTGCATATTGTTTTTTTTTTTTGTTTTTGTCATACCTCTTCACTAAATGTTTGCTTTGATCTGATCTGTATTTAAATGTGTAGCACATTGTTATCGACAAAAGTCTGCATTATCGATTTTTTTTTATTTTATACTGAAATCTGCTTTATTAATGATGATCTGCTTTATTGCATTTTTATATTTAAATATGCAGCAGTGTCAGGGAAATCTGTAAACTCCAATCAAATATAACTTTTCCTTTTCAAAAAGATTTTTTTTTAAATGGTCCAAAAAAACAGCCTCGCGAACAAGAATACCCTCTTCATTGGTAGAACTGTTTAATTAAATAAAATTCTTTAGCAAAACCAATCGAACTAAAAGAATGCCAACTTGCTCGAAATGGACTTGCATATTTTTCGTTTTTACAAGTAAATGTATTTTGCTTGATAATTGAAGTAAAAATTCTACTATTAATGTTTTCATAAATTTTATTGTAAACAATCCCGAATTAAATGTTTATTTATGAAAAGTATTTGCGTAAAATATTTATTGACTAAGTTGGCAGCTTAGCATAAGAAATGTATACGTGCTAGTGATGGGATAAATTGTAAACTAGTGCAATACTCGCTAGTATCATAAATAATTTGCCCGCACTAGCATTTATGAGCACATGTATATGTATGTGTACAACAATGCACTTAGCAGAGTTGCCATGCTACTTGATTTATTTGACAGGGAAATTGTTTTAAATTTCTTTGGTTTAATTTAAAAAGTGTGATTACAAATTCAAGATTAATGTATTTCCCGTTTAACATAAATTAAACTTTTGTAGGTTGGGACATATAAAATGTGAATAAAATATGAAAATGAAATGTCTACAATAATGTTCAG
Organism: Leucophenga varia; assembly: GCA_018903435.1. NCBI lineage: Eukaryota > Metazoa > Arthropoda > Insecta > Diptera > Drosophilidae > Leucophenga > Leucophenga varia. The sequence goes on from JAEIFJ010001553.1 coordinate 162,190, forward strand.
CTGTGACGACAACCCTTTACAAATTTTGACAAAACAGACTTTGAACAATGAAATGTTTTTGCATTTTAGAGAATTACAAACCAACCAAATTACCAACCGATTTATTAGAGATTCTCCTGACACCCCTAATAAAAACTTTTTTTCCCATAATTTTCTCGAAACTTAAGCACATTGCGCAATTATAGAAGGTGTAATATTCCGCTACTGTTTGCTAACATATTTCTTTTTAAATCTAGCAAGCTTAGAATATTTCCTGTATTTTTTTCAACACCAATTTGCTTTCATACGAAAAAAAAAATAATTAAAAAGTAAGCGAATTAGAAAGAGACAGTGTTGGAAAACTTCAACGTACATAATTGCTTCAGACAAAATAGTTGTTGAGTAGCGTTGCTGAAATATAATTTTCCCAAAAGTATGCTTTTAATAATTTATCAGTTAAAGAAACAAATGAAAGAAAGAAGGAAGGAAGGAAGGAAGGAAGAAAAATGAGTTTGAAATATAGCCCAAGTGAAGAATATTTAAAACTTCGAAGACAGCCGAAGTTCAAAAATTGTTTATCTTATTTTCTTCTTTTCTTTTCTTTTGTTTTGTTTTGTTGTGTTTCGATTTTCTCCACTCAAAACTTTTTATACAAGTTGTCAGTTTTCATTCATCGACTTCGTCGTTTTATTGTTGCTGCCATTTTATATTGATTGAAGACCAATTATGACATTTCTTATAAAATAGAAGAATGTTGCAAGTGTGCACGCTTTGTTCTTGAAATACAAAATGCTTGTATTCACTTCCATAGCGCATTATTTCGCTCTCTCTCTCTCTCTCTCCTCTTTCTTTCACTTGCTATACAACTATCACCAACTCTGCTGCTGCTGCTATTTTGAATTGTTTTTTTTTTGTTTCGTTTTTGTTTTGTTTTTGTTTTTTGTTTATTGTTTTATGTATTTTTTTTTTTTTTTTTTGGTTTTCGATTTTTAACCTAAGATTTTCTTGAAGTAGCTAACAGTTTCCGGTTTTGTGAATGAACGTCGTCGATTTGGTTTGAATGGTTCTTCGGTTTCCGCTGTAAGAAAGTTACGTCTTGTGGTGGTAGTGGTGGTGGTGGTGGTTGTTGTTGCTGGGTCTGTTGCTGCTGCTGCATCTGTTTCTGTTGTTGCAGTTACGGAAGCCGCAGAAATTGTTGCTGCTGTTGTTGTTGTTGTTGTTGTTGCTGTTGCAATTGGCGTGGCTGCATGTGTTGTGGTGCTTGCTGTTTTATTCTCAATCAATGTTTTGGTTGTTGTTGCTGGTATTTTTGTTGTTGCTGCTACTGCTGTCACTTGTGTTGCTGTTGTCTTAACATTTACTTCCGGTTTAGTTACAACGGATGTAGCCACTTCAATTTTTTCAACTTCCGTTGCTTTTTGGTTTAATTCTGTTAATTGTTGTGTATTGCTGCTTGGGGTTGTTGTTGTTGTTGTTGCACCAGCAGCATTTTGTTGTTGTTGGTTGTGCATCATTTATAGTGCTTGTTGCTGTTGTTGTTGTTGTTTTTGGTGCTACCAATGCTGCTGCTGTTGTTGTTGTTGTTACAGTCATAGCTGCTGACTTTTGATCAGAAGTTGCTGCGTTTGTTTTAGTTGTTAAATCAATATCAGCAATAGTTGTTGTTGTTGCTGTTGTTGCTGTTGTTGCTGTTGTTGCTCTTTTTACAGTTTTAGTAGCATTAACCGGTTGCAATTTTGTTATAACATTTGCTGTTGCTGCTGCTGCGGTTGTCATTGCTTCTGGCTCTTGTTGCTTTTCAATGTTTTCATTAATTTTTTTTCAACAGCAACATTATTGTTGTTGTTATGCTTTGTTGTTGTTGTTGTTAATAATTTTTGCATGCGTCTCAGTTGTTGTTGCGTCATTGAATTGAGTAGTTGCTGCTGCTGTTGTTGTTGTTGTGGTGGGTATTGTTGTTGTTGTTGTTTTTGTTGTTAATGGTACAATCGTTGCTTGTGTGCTGTGTGCAGCAATATCAACAATTTCATGTTGCTGATGTTGTACATGCTGATGCTGTTCATGCTGTTCGTGCTGTTCATGTTCATGTTTTGCTGGTGGCACATAATGAGATTTAACAAGCAACATGGGCGGTATAAAGTGTGAATTATCATTAGACTCTTTAATATGCTGTACATGTTGCTGCTGCTGCGATTGCTGCAATTGCTGTAATTGTTGCTGCTGCTGATGCGACTGTTGCTGCTGCTGATGATAGTCTTCAATATTGCTACTGCTGCTGCTGCTGCTAGCACGTGGCTGTTGTGGATGCATTGGATGTCCAATAGAGATTGGCATTTGTGTTGTATCATGAGCAATAATTGTTGTTGCGTGTGCTGTTGTTGTTGTTGTCGTGGTTGTTGTTGGTAGTGTTGCTGGTGCAGCTGTTGTTGTAGTTGTTGTTGTTGGTGCAGCTGTAGTAGTTGTTGTTGTTGTTGTTGTAGTTGACGGTAATGCTTTCGTTGTTGTTGTCGTATTTGTTGTGCTGCTCAATGTCGTTTGCGGTGCTGCAGTTGTTGTAGTTGTTGTTGTTGGCATTGTTGCTGCTTCCGTTGTGGTTGCTGCTGCTGCTATTGCTGCTGCATTTATATTATGCTCCATTATACTTGGCATTGGCTTTAAATCTTGCGGTAACGTTTTCTTTTTATGCGGCAAATGCTCAAATATTTCATTGGTCACATCTGCATCCTCATCATCATGCTCCTCTGGTATATGTTCCATTAGCTCTGGTTCACTTAAAATCGGTTGATCACCCATCATCATATCGTACAATGAATGCGTAGTCGCAGCAACAGCTTTAGATTTTAGCTTAATTTGTTGTTGCTGTTGTGTTGCTGCTGCTACTTTTAGCTTTTTGGCATAATCTTCGGTTTGAATTGCCACTTTCTTGGCAGCTTTTTTAACTGGTTTCGGTATTTCATCGGGTATCTTATATTTGGCATGCTCCATTGTTGTTGTTGTTGTGGTTGCTGCTGGCGATGCTGCTGCTGGCTCATCTGCCTGCATTATATCATCAACATTAAATTGTTCGATTAAACGTTGCACTGCATTTTGTTCGGTAACCGGAAGCGTTTGTACTAGCTGCGCTGCGCTGCCACCGCTGCCATAATTTGGCATTAGCGGCAACAATTCAATATCATTATTTTCATTATTATCGGTGCGTATACTATTTATGATTTGTAATGATTTAAAATGTGAATTTGTTATATCATTGATGCGTTGTGCCTCGAGACGTTCCTTTGGACAGATGAGCTCATGTATAGCGCGATCACGGTCCTAGCGAATATGCACGACAAAGTAAGCAAAATGAAATGAAAAGCAGAAATATAAAAGTGTAGCGTATAACATTATTGAGTATATTTGTATGGGGTAAATAATAATATGCTTAAAATATATTTTAAATTTCCCATTCATAATATAGCTTTAGTGTTGGGTTGAAGTAAACCACTTTGAGTGTGCCTTGCGCATTGAACTAATTGCAAATCTAAGCAAATTGCATGCTTTACGAAAAGCGTAGCCAAATAAGGAGCAAATATTTGCCACAAGTCGATTTAAAATTAGCTGCATGGTTTAAATGGTTCACTGCAACCCAAGCTAAAGTTTTATACAAAAAAAAAAAAAAAAAAAAATATATATGCTATATATATGTGTGCCACTTACTTCTTTTGCCTTTACATGTCTGTCGCAGTAGTCCTTCTTCCTGACAATTGCGTATTAGTTCAATGCTTGCTGTATCGGCCATATATTGCATTGTCAGATTTGGCATATCCTTTAAAATGCAGGCATCAGCCCAAGCGGGTACTGTAATTATTTATAGAAAAAAAAAAAAAAGACGGAAAAACAAAACCATTAAGTATTTGCGTGTATGCATGTGTGTGTGTGTGTGTGTGTAGTGTAGTAGCATGTCATGCTTAGCACTACTTTAGTTTAGTTTATTTTATTTTATTTTTTTTTGTCTAGCCGCGTTGCGTCTAGATTTCATTGCTGACAGCCAGCCTCATAAAACACTCACTTACCTGGCATTTCGCATAGAAATGAGGCAGTTTCCGACCACCGCAGCGTAGCGCATGCCAACGATAATCGCGTATTGGATCGATTACAGCGCACAAGGGCGCATCCATTAGCGGCAAGGACTCAGCCCAATAACCGGTGTCCGTGACCAGCGGGCGTGAATTGCTTATGTTATAAAATAGAAAACAAAAACAAAATAACATAATATAAATAATAATATAGAAAGAAAAAAAATATTTATGTTATTTATAAAATTTACAACATTCCATTACGAAATTATATGCAAATATCTTGGCTACGTGGGAAAAACAGGCTTTAAGCATTCAATTTGTATAAAATTTAATTAATTTGTAGTGTCACGAAAATCTCTTGCAAACCAATTCGAACCTTGGATTTTTTTTTTTTAATTTTTAGATTTGAGCCTGGACTCTTTGGACACGAGTGCACAATGTTTAGATGTATGCTATCAATAGGTCGAATAATTTAGCTCCAAAAAAGAGTATGAAAGTGTGTGAGAGCTAGTTTAAGACAGAGATAGCAAACGATTGTTAAGCACTCTCTCTCACTCTCTCATGTTAATAAAAAAATCTTCACTAGAGATGGTAGAAATTTTTAAATTGTTATCGAAAAACAAAATCTCTTGAAATTCTGTGAAATCGAGATTTTATTTTTTAGATTTCAATAGCAATCGAATTCAAAATCTTTAAGGATTTCTCTGACACGCCAGTAAGTAATTTAACTATTTTAAAGCTAGAATTTTAAAGTGTGAAGAGTTCTTGGAGTATTTCCTATATTTTTGAAAAATGTTATATAAAAATTTTACTTACGACCACATAAAACGATCCGAGTTCTGCGGTCGCATGAGTCCAATCCAAACGATATCGTTTACATCCAATTCCCGAAGCAAATCGCGCGTTGCATCAAATTGAAAACTGTTGTCGACTGAAAGGTACGAAAAAAAAAAAAAAAAAAAAAAAATAGAAAATCAGTTCAAAAATCGGTGGATACTAAACAAAAACAAAAAAAAAAAAATTTTTGATGTGTCTACTTTTCAAAGATATTTCTTAAAATGGTGACGATTTGCTTGTACTTTTAGGGACTGCGGGGAATTTCAAAAATAGTTTAAAACGCCGAAGCTGCTCAAACCTTGGAAACATTTAAAATTTAGGGTGCTTGGCCCCAACAGGTTTGCCATTGGTTCGCTTTGATGGGATACGCGCTTCACTGAGCAACGCTTCGTTTTGGAATTCTACAAAAATGGCTCGATTTCTGGTTTGGAGAAATAGTTATAAATTGTACATATAGCCGATATAATTAATGCGTCGAAGAGCTCAGTTTTCAGGATGTTAGCCAAGTTTAGCAAGGCGGAAAAGCATAAAGCCAGAGCTGAATCCGGTATGATGTCTCTCATCTGGCAAAACAACGATTTGAGTACAACTCTTAAGGTAAGTATATCTGTGCTTTCAGTGCTACTCTACGGATGTTGCACTTGGATGGCGACCACTACCATCACCAAATTCTATCTATTGTAAATTCTATCCCTTCGAAATCATTGGAGGGATAGAATTTCCAATGAGAAGGTGTACCGCAGGGCTAACATCGAGCCACTCAGCAGAAGGATCAAGCAACAAAAGTGGAAATGGATTGGGCAATCACTTCGTAAGTCCGTGGGCAACATCACACGAAAAGCCATACAATGGAATCCTCTTGATGGTAGAGGTCCCCGAGAAACATGGAATAGAACAGTCTCAAGGAAGCGACGAGAAGGACTTACCAGGGTGGAGTCAACTTGCAGCGCTTGCTGAGAACAGGACAAGGTGGAGAGCAGCTATTGTTTACGGTACCCATTAGGGCTTCAGAAACCGAAGAAGTAGAGAAGAATCAGGCCGCATGTTCCCCGATGGGCACTGTAAGTCTCGTAATGGCGGCTGTAAGTCACGTAGGTCTTTACGGGAGTTTAATAGCAGTGTTCTGTTACGTTTGGGGTCAATCGTATTCCAAATAAGCAAAGCTTTTCTGCAACTGTTCATTTTTTGCCATTTATAATTGCCTAAAGAGGTAAAACGATTCCTAATGTGGGTGACCTTAGCACTTATTGGAATCTGAACCACGACTGGCTGGGAATAACCCGATGAACCCGTTTTTATTAGCATGTAAGCTTGCGCGTTTCCGGGAATATTACTATGCTCTAAGACCCATGATAGGCAATGATGCTCACTGAAGTGATATTTCGTGTTATCGATAAATTAAAATTAAAATTAAATATTCGATTGTAATGATACTTTTTATGGAGTATCAAATTATATAGCTAAAGTTCTACAAGTTCCCAACTTTTCTTGACTTAATTGTTGTTGATGAGCTGCCACTGCCACATAGCCCAATTCAATTATACCATCCATCCATCCATCCATCCGTCATTCCATCTAGCTGTGTTCCATATAAAGGAACCTATATCCAGGCTGCCAGACAGACAGTCAGAGTAGATTGATTGCATAATAAAGAATTGATTGTGCATACAAATAGAAGATTGAAACATTTTCTTATGACTTTTGCATACATTTTACAGTGAAGTAAAATGTCTTATTGCAGACGAAAACATTGGCATATATTGGCAAAAAAAAAACAAAAAAAAAAAAACGAAAAGTTAATAAAAGAGAAAACATTTTTGTGCATAGTTTGGCATAGTTCAAATGACAAAATTAAATGGGTCAATGGCCGAAAGCATAGCAGCTCAGCACAGCTCAGCGCAGCGCAGCAAACAACCAAAAGCAATGGCGCATGTAGCAGTATTCTTGTTTCTAGCAAAAACACACCAAGCAAACCAAGCCATTTGCCATTTTCTATCGTTCTTTTTTTTTTGTTGTTTTTGTGGTACAAAGGTGTACCATTTCAATTTAGAAACGAAAGACTGGTAGATACATATACTATGTATAGAGAACGTGCAATTCTATAGTTTTTGCTGTAGCTTCATTTTATGTCACAACAGCTGCCGGACATTTGCAATAAAGGCTGCTGTCAACTGTCTTTCACTTTAGCTTATTTGCATTTTTCATTTTCATTTTGATTTTTTTGTTGCGCTTCATCTCTCTCCAACTCTACATCTTTCTCACTCTCGCTTTTTACTTACTTTAACTAACTATCTGTCCGTCCGTCTGTCTTTTTGCGCACCCTTTACTCAATTTTATATACAAAACTAAATTGTAACATGGGTAACCATAAAAGTTTTTACTTTAATCAATTAAAAAAAAAAACAAGGAAAAACGTTAACTTCGGTGGAACCGAAGCTGAAATACCCGTTACATGGGCGTGTCGTCTTGGTTTTGACCCTGGATGACCAAAAAAATGTTTTTACCCAATTGGGAGCGAGTACATTCATAAATAATTACTATTTAAAAAAAAAAATCGAAAAAATCGATAAGTTTGTATGGGGGCTATACCTAAAAATGGGCGTGGCACTTCATTTTCGAACTTAACCTAGTCGTTGCCGAGAAAAGCTTAAGTTTAAAATTTCAGCCCAATATCTTTATATCTTCATCGAAAAGATCGCATAGCAACAAACAGACGGACAGACGGACAGACAGACGGACATGGCTCGATTCGTCTCGTCGAGCTGATCAAGAATATATATACTTTATGGGGTCTCCGATGCCTCCTTCAATGCGTTACAAACTTTTTGACAAACTGAATATACCCGTTTACACTATGTGTAAAAAAAGATACAAACTATCTTTGAGTTACTGTAGTGCTGATTTCATTGAAGCTAATACTCACACGTGTGGTGTATGTCCATAGCTATGCATATTGTTTTTTATTTAAATATCTATCCGTCTATATGTCTGTCTGTCTGCCTTTCTTTTTCGTAAGCTGAATGCATTCATTCATTCATTCAATTCTTTCATTCAACTGTCAACTTGACTATAGATACAAGATACAAGATACTTCTTCTCTCTCACTAAAGTGCACATTCATTCTTTTGTTTTGTTTTGTTTCATACAAGCAAAGAAGCAAGCAAGCATTCATTCAAACTTTCATCCGTTCCTTCCTTCCTTCTTCTTCGTTCTTTCGTTCATTCATTCATTTGCTTGTTCATTTTGTTTACTCATTCGTTTATACATTTGGTATTTCCTTTTGTACTCATAGATATTTCTTTTTTTGTTGTTGTTGTTGTTATTGAACGTTTGCATTTGACGTTTTCTATATGTTCTTTGAGTTTTAAATTGCTTTTTAGTCGCTTGATACGTTCTTGTTGTCGCATAGATACATGCTTCACTCTCTTTCTCTAAGGCGGTCAATTCATCGTCACCATTTGACAAGTAAATGAATTGAAAATTGAAGTTGTTTTTGTTGTTGTTGTTGTTGTTTATTTAAAAATTTACCTGTCACCAAATTGGCATGATGAAATTGACAAACAGCATCAGCTTCAAACCAAGAAATACGATCACGGAAAAACGATAGAAAACATTTAAACCTTCCTGCGGCATAGTCCAAGTATTGCTGACATTTACCTGTAAAAAAAAGATAAAAAAATTATTGTAAATCAATAAAGTTATTTATGCATTTTTATTGTATTTTATTTCAAAATTTAATTGGATTTATTTAAAAAAAAAAAAAAAAATACTACGTTTATACGTGCGATTTTTCCAAATTAATTTTCACGTTTTGAGCAGATACATTTGTTTTAAATACTCAAAAATTTACAACATGCCAATGATGTTTCGAGTAATTTCATTGATAGGCATCCAAGGAGGATAGTCAATTAATATTTTAAATTCTATACAAAAAGTTCAAATTTGCGAAACGCCAAACTGAAAATGAAACCTTAGAACTCTATTTAAAATGTAAAACTCAAAACTCTAGTGAAAGTGTTTTCGGTGACAGCCCTGATAGAATCGATTCTATTATAGCATTTTGTTATCGCGTTAACAATTTATCGAAAACCGCGGAACGTTTTAGCGTTAGCGTTCGAGTTAAAACAGCTGATTTTGTTCGTTATGTAGTAAAAAAATTGTACAGCGTTAAAAAAATTTTTTTTTTGAAATGCAGATTTTTAATAAAACGAATGGATGTTGGTGTTGTTCCCTTAGTTACTGCTGTCCAATACGAGCATGATATGGAAATCCGTTATTTGAATATATGCAGCTGAAGCTTTTATGAAAATGTTAATTTTTTGCGGTTACTTTGTCAACTGTTTTCATAAGTATGCACAACTTACGATTGCCAAATTATTCGAACCGATAGGAGAAATCGGTTTGAAATCGGTATGGAATCGGTTTGAACGCGTGTTATCGAAAGTCGCGTTCAACAATAACGGACTTTTTTCCATACCTAACTGCCTATCTTTTTGATACGATTTAACGCGAGTTTGTCAAGTTTTTAACGCGAACGCGGCCTAATGGAATCGGGCTATTAAATACTCAATATGGTATTGCTTTTTAGTACTTATACATTCTTTGTATTTTGTTTATTTTTGAGATTTTCAGAAACATTTACGTTCAAAGACCACAGTAAATCGGGTTGCTCCATAAATTTGGTCGATCGATAAAAAATTGCGACAATATTTTTGCTTGAAATAAATAAAACTTGGGTCTAATAAAATATAAAAAAAAAAAAAAAGATCACTAAAAAATTAAGCTAAGAAGTTGTATGGACTTCATAGAATTTGTCCAAAGAATTTGTCAAAATTTGATTATATTATAGCATTCAGAATATATTTTAATTTGTCTATTTTAAATGTAAAGCTTAGCAAAGTCAAGGCCAAAGCCTACATTGTATTCAGGTTCAGAGAAGGGATAACGGAAACCATGGAAACCGCGGCGGAATTATGAAAAATGCTGGAATAGTTGGAATCGGGAAAGTACTTCAAAAGTGGAGGGCAGGTATACGTTTTAATTCCGACATTTTCGAAAATTACTACATTTTAGGTTTAGGAAGAACAAAACGGTTGGTAAAATTTCGAGAAGGAATGAATGGACGGGCGCAATGGACCGATACAACCCAAGCTTAGACATAATATTGGGGCTTATAAAAACATAATATTATGTATTGAACAACAATTTTCACATGGCTTAATCAATGCGTCTTGTCAAGCTGATCAATAATAAAGGGGTCCGTCATCTGTTGCGATAGCATGTTTTTAGTTTTTATACCTGCCACACGTAGAGTGGAGGGTATTTTGATTTTGTCAGAAAGTTTGTAACGCATAAAAGGAGTCAGCACAACGAGACGATTCAATCTAGCCATATGTCCGTCTGTCTGTATTTATGCGTTTTATTCGTTTAGTTTTGAAGATATTAATCTGAAACTCGAAACTTAAGCGTTTCTCAGTCCTAAGCAATTCAAGTGTTAAAACCAAAGTGCCACGCCCATTTTAAGGTATAGCTAAGCTAGTATTTATGAATATATTCACTCCAAATGGGGTAAAAACATTTCTAAAGTTATTCTAAATATACTCTACTGATATTCTAAGGATCCTACTATAACATATAGCCCCAATATAAAGTCAGCCCCCATTTTCTAATTTTTTTTCAAGAAAATGTTTATTATTCTGTCCTTAGGTTAATATTTGCCCACATTTTTGTGTCGAAACGATGATTTTTAAAGACCAATTAGGTCTCAAGCGCGTCTCAATTCGTTTGGTACCGAAACAGCTCAATTTGTCTGTGAAACCATGAAAAAGTTGCAAGCCTCGTAACAATTTTGATAAAAAAAAAAAAACCTTGATATGGGCAACATTGGAACAAAAAATTTGTGCATTGGAATTAATCCCTTCCTTTTTGGATTTATTGTAATAAAAAGTTTTAAATTAAATTAAATAAAATTCAACAAAATAAAATTTACTAACGCAAAAAATAAATAAGTTCAAACTATAAAACAAAATTAAAAAATAATAATAAAACAATTTTGTGATATATTTTTTCCGTACATAATTACTTTATTGCAACAAGTCAACGGCAGCGCTGCGTATACGCAATATTTATGAGACTACAGAGATTTTGCGCCAGGACAGCAAATGTTGTTAAGTACTTATTAGTGTTTTAATACAGCGAACGTGCGCATGAGGTAGTAATATGGACAGCTATTTATAAGGTTAAAAAGAGGACAAGTCACACAGTTCAGGAATATACTCGTATATATTTATGTAATGAATTCTATGCTGTTATGCATTACGTTACGTTGCGTTACGTTACGTTACGTTACAAGTTTTGCTAATACAAATCAGAACGAATTTGTTAAAGCAGCTGAAAAAAAAAAAAAAAAACAACGTTCATGCAATCACTTAAACAGACAGTGTCCGTGTATGTAACTAGCAACAGCAATGCCAAGCATCGCTTATAGAATATTCTATAACTAAAAGCTAAATACACGTACACTCTCACACACACATGCACGCACACCTACACACACACACACAGCGACAGTTTATTGCTTATTAAACTGTAATGGCGCTCAGGCTCTGGCAAAATAGCTTTTTGTAAAAAAAAAAAAGAAAACCCATAAAAATTCAAGCCAGAACATCACAAATCCCGCTGAAATGTACTTAATTATTTATAAAGTTTGTAATAGAATTATTAACAGACTTTGTATGCAATATGAATATGTTGCGCACCACGAGCAAAGAGACAGACGGACGGACGGACAGACAGGAGGCAAATAGGCAGGCAGGCAGGCAGACAGACACACGAAGTTATTTTGCGTGCGTATAGCGTCGCGCTTTTGTTATATTTTACATACTTCCGGTTGAGTCGCCATTTTGTTGCTGTCATAAAAAGCATTTTTTCTTTTTGCTTTTTTTGTTTTACTTATTGCTTCTGCTTCATTCAATTCTGGCGTTTCTTATTATTATTATTTATTTTTTTTTTCGTTTTTTTTATATCTCAATTAAGAGATGAAAGTCGTCATCGTCGTCTGCATTATTTCGGCAACATTTATTTTCGTCACAAAGTCATGTCGCTACTTTTTGTTTGAAGTAAAACAAAGTAAAACAAAAATCACAAGAAAAAAGAAATAAGAAGAAATTATTAAGTCAAACAAGAAAAATTTCCGACAAAAAATTAAAAATTAATTAATTTAATGAACCTTTTTTACTTTACTTAAAAAGGTCTCCCTTTGCATGTGTCTAACGACGCAATATGCGCCTTGTTGCTTGTTTACATTAACTTTTCTTTTTTTTTTTTTTTGCATATTGTCAGAAAGACGATAAGAGTGAATTAATTGGTTTATTTGATAATTAAAATAAAAAAAAAAAAAAACAAAAAAAAAAAATGTGTTATAAACTTTTAAATAAAAAAATAAAACAGAGAGGAAGTAGCAGGAAAATGAGTGATAACAGTGATTATTGATGTTGATAATGTTTTAAGATATTAACAGTGACTTAAGACGGTAACAGTGACTTTAAGCTGTAACAGTAACTTTAGCCAATAACAGAGACTTTAGACAGTAACAAAGACTCTATGCAGCTACAGTGACTCTAAACGTTAGCAGTGACTTTAGGCGATAACAGTGATTATAGACAGTAGCAGTGAATCTAGACGTTAACAGTGATTTTAGACAATTAAAATGATTTTGGGTTGTAACATTGTCAGAAAATTATGACAGTGATATTGTAAGATGGCAATGATTTAAGGATGTGAAGATGAAGCCAGAGACGATAATTGTTACTTTAAGCTGTTACAATGACTGTAGCTAATAATAGTGACTTTAGGCAGTAGCAGTGACTATAGACCTTAGCAGTGACTTTAGGCGATAACAGTGATTTTAGATAATAAAAATGACTTTACGCAGTAACAGTGAACCTAGACGGTAGCAGTAACTTCAGGCGATAACAGTGACAGTAACAATGGCTTTAGGCAGTAACAGTGACTCTAGACGTGAGCAGTGACTTTAAGCGATAACTGTGTTTTTAGACAGTTCATATAATTTTGGATTGTATCATTGACAGGAAACGGTGACAATGACTTAAGACGGTGTCAATGACTTGAAGCGATAAAAACCCATGCTTTGGTGACACAGTTCTTAGGCAGCAACTGAAGATAACAATAAATTTCTGTTGTTATCATTTTAAGAAGTTACGGTGTCTTTGAATAAATTTGAACTATTTCTAGACTTTTCGTATTTAATACTTAATTAATATTTCTGGCAATGTAACAAGTGTTCTGTCTCTCGTTAGATAACAATATTCCTTTCTAAAACACCAATTATTTGGGTTTGTTCATAAAATAATGCGCAGTATGTATTGCACTCGTAGTAAAGTATCTATTATATTTTTTTCTAATTGTCTGATATGATTATGACTATGAGGCACAGTTAATATGCTTATATATACAAAAATATTAAATTCATAAAATGAATTACAAGAAAACTTTTAGGCAGTTACGCAACAGATACAATATCTAAAAGTATGCGTTTGTATCTATATCTATGCTTAAATATGTACATATATGCTTAATGTTTTTTTTCAAACACAAATGTGTGTGTGTGTGTGTGTGTGTAAAGAACGTGAGAGTGCATTAAGCATTTTCCTTTTAGGCTTTCATTAAAAATTAAAAGCAAGCATACGTTGCGTATACGCAATATTTTATATATATTAACGAATTTGTCGCACAGCTGTGTACAAAGCGTTATATTCATATTTTAAGTGAATGAAAATGTAGATTTTAACTAATTGACAAACATATGTACTGCTGCTGCTGCTGTGATATTTTCTGCGAAAGCATATTGCAACGCATAAAAAAATTTTGTGGCATAATAATAGGCGCAAGTGAGGAGACTGAAAAAAATGGTAAAAAAATAAAAAAGATAAAGAACTGAACTATTTTATGCGATTAAGGCAATATGTTGGCCTAAAGTGGGACAGTTTTTTTTTTATTGAGCGTTTACGTAGACAAATTATGGGGTTAAGTGGAACACATTTCTAAATATTTCATTAACATAGGCAATTTTAGCTCACATTTGAAATTGTTCCAACTTATTCTACTCTAAAACAAATAAGCTTCATATGCGCAGCAGCTTTTTTTTTACCGATTAAGATCTATGCCAGTTCACCCCACTTGCTAGTCATACAAACTTTTCATTTAAATTAAATATTAAATTTTTTTTTTTTTTTTTATTTACAATCAAATTTGTTAATACGTTGCTCAATGTTTGCACAAAAAATGTGTACAAAAGACGTTGAAAAGTTGCTTGTAAAATGAAAAAGTAAACGAAAACGAGAACGAAAAGGTCACAAAGAACACTCGACGCCAAATTAAAATTTAAATGTTTACTTTTCTCTTTTTGCTGCCGTTTATAAAAATTTTTAAAGACGACGATAACGATGAACGACGCAATGACCGGAACAGAATACCGAAAAGCATCTGCAATATTAACTCTTGGGAGTGGTGTGTCTGACCCGTACTACTACTTTACTTTACTCTGACCTGTACTTTATTTGTCAGTCTGTCTGTTTCACTGTCTTTATGCTGGTTCATTTGTCTGTAAAGTGAACATTTTATTTGCACTCTTTTTATCTTTTACTTTTGTTTTTTTTTTTTTTTTTTTGTTTACGCTGATTACATATTAAAATTGCAATAATTTTAATTAAAAATGAAATGTTCAACTAAATAATTTTAATAATTTGTAAACGGTTTGTTTGTTTTTTTACTCCTTTGATGTGCAAATATTTACTAATAGCTTTTTTTAATGAAAAAAAAAACTAAATGCAAGTTTTTCTTTTTGTTTTGCCGTAACTTTTTTTTTTGTAATTAATGAATTAATTAAAAGAGAAAACGAAAAAAACATAGAGGCAGTAATAGGAAAAGAAAAAGCGATAAGAGTGATCATTGGCGTTGATAATGTTTTTTATACATTAACAGTGGCATAAGGCGTTAACAGTTCTGTAAATGTTAACAGTGACTTTAAGCTGTGACAGTAGACTTTAGACAGTAACAGTTACTTTATAGAGCTACATTAACTCTAGACGCTAGCAATGATTTAAGGCAATAACAGTGATTTTAGACAGTAACTGCGGCTGTAGACGTTAACAGTGACTTTCAGCGGTAACAGGGATTTTAGTCAGTAAAAATGATTTTAGGTTGTAACATTGTCAGAAAACTGCGACAGTGACATTGTAAGGTGGCAATGAATTAAAGGCAAAGCCAGCGACTGAAGAGAATAATTGTGACTTTAATTGTTAAAGATTCTAGAAAGATTTTATTGATTTTATTTTAATAAACTGGCTGCACAGTATACGGAAATATGTTGAAGTTTGCTTCATAAATAACTTAAAAGTTGTTTTTTGGCATTTTGAGTAAGATCCTTGGGTGTGCCAATTATTTGTGGTTATGGCTTGTTGCAAAATTGAAAATTATTATTTTAATTCGATAAAAAAAAACAAATATTGTATTATTTTAATATCTTTAATTGTATGCAAAATCAAGAGCGTGAAAATATGCATTAAATTATTCATTTTACACTTGGTTGCTTTCTGTATGCACAACATGACGTATACGTAATATTTGCTGCATTTTGATAATTTTTAGAACATTTTTTTATTGTTTATATTTTAATAATTTAAAAAAAAAATAAGAATATACAAAATACATAAAAAAACTTCAAAAATATAAAATAAATATTTTATAATCAAATAAAAATATTTAAAAAATAAATAATAATAATAATAATAATAACATTTATACTTTAAGTCAGGTGAAAAAATAAACCAGATTATATAAAATAGTAAAAATTTTGTATATTATTGTTATTTTTTTTTAGAAAATAAAATATTATTGAAATTAAATTTATTTAGCTTTTGCTTCGCTTCACTTCAGTTCATTTTAAATAATTAATTATTATTTTGCTGCTCAAATAAATATGTTGTTTTTTTTTGTTTAATGCCACATTTAATTTAACAAAAATAAACTATGTATTTTATAAATTTAATTGAATAATTATTTAGAGACAAAAACAAAATGTTGCACTATTTTAAGTCATATTTAATCAATTATAATCAATTATAATAAATTCATGAAAAAAATTTAACAATGCATATCTACCAACAAAGAATATAAAGTTTGTAAAATGAAATTTATTATTTGTTTCTTTGTTAATTTACAAACAATTTAGCCAGCAAAATACATAAATGCATAAATAACTATGAACGTGATTAACTATTGCATTATATGTATTATTTTCTAATTAAATATCTACCGAAATAGTTTCGATATAAATGACGCTTTAGGGGTATAAAAGGGAATTTTAAAAATATAAAGAAATAATGTTTTGCTTATACTTTGCATTACCAGTGACTACTGTTAACATCACACGAATACCATTGAACACCATTGAATACTATTGAATACCATTGAATGCCAATAGATACCATTGGATAGCATTGGATACCATTGAATACTATTGGATACTATTGGATACCATTGGACACCATTGAATACCATTGAATACCATTGAATACCATTGAATACCATTGAATACTATTGGATACTATTGGATACCATTGGACACCATTGAATACCATTGAATACCATTGAATACCATTGAATACCATTGAATACTATTGGATACTATTGGATACCATTGGACACCATTGAATACCATTGGATACCATTGAATACCATTGAATACCATTGAATACTATTGGATACTATTGGATACCATTGGACACCATTCACTAAGCATCAGCATAGCATGGTTCATTTCTGGCAACCTGCTCTGTGGTGAGTCTGTATCCTCCTAACAATGACATCCTGTTTCTGGCTGTAGCTTCACATTCTGATAGAATATGAATGGGTTCTTCCCCCATACTCAGGAGAGCTTACTGCATCCATTACTTGTAGCTATTTCCTGCAGTCTGCAGTGACCCTTTAGGAGCGCTATCATAATCTTTAGTTGAGTTCTGTTCAGCTTAACCAATGCTTTGGTAACATTAGAGTAAAATGCCTCTATTAGTAGTTTGGTCTGTCGCATTCCCTGCCTTAAAAACCAGTGCTCATCCCTGGCTCGTTTCCTATCGCTACGTATTGTCTCATTAAGTGTATGTTGCGCCCAATGGGACAATTAGTTTCTGGTACTATTAGGGTATTTGCGGCCCCCTTTCTGACTAGTGTGTGTCTGCTTACTCTTTACCTGGCATGTTGGAATGTTCCGGCATCTACAACAGTTGTACCCTGTTGTTTTGTCCTAGTACAAGAGTACTACCAAATGAACTAGGTACAGGGTAACTCGTAATTGAGAAAATTAACTGTAGCCAATGATAAGTCCCCACTCGTGGCGTCCAGCATAATCCAAACTCAGCTGGACCGCTTAAACACATGGCTAAGACGGTGGAATATCGTAGTCAACCCAGACAAATCCACACACATTACGTTTGCCCTAAGAAGAGGAGACTGCCATGCCGTCAGTCTGAATGGCGTTGCCATACCCAGCAGCGTCACTGCAAAGTACTTAGGCCTGGTATTGGAAAGGCGCTTAATCTGAAGTAGCAATCTCACAAAAACGATCAGAGTTGAACGAGAGGTTGTGCAAGCATCTGTGGTCGATAGGTCCACCATCAAACTAAGGGTCAAACTCCACATTTACAAAGCCATACTTAAACCTATGAGGACGTATGGCATAGCCCTCTGGGGCACTGCAAAGTGAAGTAACAGGGAAAGAATCCAAGTCTTCCAAAACAAGGTTCTGCGCACTATTTCTGAGGCGCACCCATATCATACCAATGCAGAAATCCACCAGGAACTAGAAGTCCCTTGCATAAGCCAGGAGGTGGCTAGGCTCACTAAGGCATATCTGGATAGGCTGTACAACCATGTCAATCCTCTGGCCATAAACCTGCTGGATAACAGTACAACGACTCGGCGACTGAAGAGGTTACACCCCCTGGATTTTTTTTGAAAATATTGAGCATCTTTTTTCATTAACGCCATTTTTATTTGATGCGCTCAAAAACAGCAAATTTGAATTTTGATTGCGGCAAATAATTACAAAATCTAAGATTTATAGACTGTCAAAACAGCACAAAACCAATTATTTTATTTTATTTTATTTCATATTATTTTGGTACGTTACGTGCATATGTATTGTATATTTTATGTATATCAAATATGTTATATATTGTGGTATGCGTCTATTGTACTCTGTCGGTTTATCTTTTGCTGTCAACAACAGGAGAACAATAATAACAATGACAGTTCATGACAGCGAATTTATTTTGTGAAAGTGTATCTATAATTTAGTTACAATGTGCTTCGTTAAGCGATTTTTGTTCAATGAAACAATAACAACAACAATAATAATAATAATGAAAATAATGAAAATTGTTAAAACGTTAATATACAACAACAAAAACAACATACATTTTTCTCTCTCTCTCTCTCTTTTTCACTTACTATTTTAATTATATAACATATTATGTATGTGGTTGGTATATGTTAAAATATATAAAAAAAAGTCTACAAAACTTTTGACTTTAAATTTAGAAAGTTTTGCTTTTAAAATCAAAGAAATTTATATATTAAAAGTAGTAGTTTACAGTTGTTATGTATTTAATATTTAATAAATATTATGTAACTTTTCTTTTAAAATACTCAAACGACATGTGTGATATTTGTATCTTATAGATACTTTGTAACTGTATATTTAAAATGAACATATATATTATGAATTGCATAAAATAGGTACATTTATTTTTGAAGTTCGATGTTATAAAATTTTACTGTCATTATCATTGATTTTATTCATGTCATTTATGTTGTCATTGTCATTGTATTGTACATACATACACCCATACACACATATCTGTATGGCAGGCGTATAAAAGCTATAGACGCCATAACAGCATAAATAAACAAAAAAGAACGCTGAAGTCAAGTATGCTCGACAGCAAAAACCCTGTACACAATATTTATGAACCTTAAGATTGGTTCTATTTTTTGACTACCTTGCCTCATTAAATAGAATTTTCATACAAGAAACTTAAAAAATCGGGTATATCTTTGTATGGGTGCTATACCTAAAATTTTGTTGGACCAACCCATATTGATATATTTCTTTTTATTCTTGAAGTAATTTATACTAAATTGAGACTTTCTAGAATAAAAAACAATGACGTTTTTATGCAAAAAACACAAAATTTTGGGTTAGATTTGTATGGGGAGGTACCCCTCAAAATGGATCTAGAGAAAAACCGTTTGCAAGTGCACACTTGAAAACTTAGAAAAGCTTAAGTTTCAAATATGGTGGCCCTATCTCTTATAGTCTCCAAGATAATCTCTCTCATATGGCAAACAGCAGAACAGACGGACAGACGGACAGACATAGCTACTTTCGACTCCCATTTCAATGCTGATCAAGAATACATGTACTTTATAGGGTCTATCTTGCCTCTTTCTGTCTGTTACATACATTCGCATAAACTTAATATACCCTTCGGTTGTAGGGTATAAAAGTTGTAGAAGATGCATGACATTTGACACCATTTTGGTGTCGAAAAAATTTATATCATATATAATAAAGAAGCAAAAAAAGGATAAAAAAAGAGAAAAGAAAATATTGTAATAAAGGCATACACACATACATGCATACACAAATACACTCATACATACATACATACATAATATATTACAAACGAATTTATTGTAGAATATCAAAAGAATGGCTAATGCATGCATTAGATGTTTACCGCAATGTAGCATGTGACAACAGCAGCAACAATAATAGACAACAACAACAACAATGCATACTGACAGCAATCAAAACATGTACGTAGGGTATACATGTATATAAAATATATTCAAAATGCGTTGCCAACAATATTGCTGATCAAATGCTAAAGAGGTGAGAAACACTCAAAACCAAGTAAGATGATATACATTTTTTTTTTTTTTGGGAATGTTGTTGCTGTTGACGCAAATGGCAAAATGGCAGCAGCAGCACCAGCAGCAGCAGTGACAACAAATGGTAACCTAACATAAAATGGCAGCATTATGCAATGTGTTTATGTAAGTGTGTATGTGTGTGTGTTTTATGTAGTCAACGCGACTTCATTGAAGTGCGTTGTTATGCTTTGTCTATTTTATAGCGAAAAATTTTCATTTTTCAAAATACTTGTGTTCGTGTCTGTCCTTGTGTCTTTTTGTTGGCCTCTCTCTATGCGCGCCATATCAAATTTGCATACATGATGCTTATGATTTATTGAAGTGAAACGCGTTGTGAACTTAAAAGTAAACGACACAAATGTGTTGTGTGTGTGTATGTGTGTGTGTATATGTTTATATACAACATACAATACAAGTAGAACCTCGGCCGCGGTAAAGCATCACAAGCAATTTAAAGTAGAGTCAAACCAAACCAAACCAAGCCAAGCTAAACAATCAATATTTGCGCTTGGAAAGGGGTGGCAAAAGTCAACTTAAAATGCTTCAAATCATAAAAAAAAAAAAAACATTACATTGGCAAGTCCAAAAAATCGTTTCAACAATAAAATAAATTTTAATTCGGTCTAATTTATTTACAATTATATTGAAACCGAGTTTATTAAGAATAATTTTAATTCTGGAGAATAATCTATTGTACAGAAATTTAATGGTTTTACAATTTCGTAGAACATTGCTAGGACGCCAGAATATTGTAAGTATTTTTTTTTTTTTTTTTTGAGTCGATATATGAAATAAAAATATTTCTTTAGATTAGCTTCATGGTTGGGGTTATGGAGAAGACATGGTTAAGTTTGGGGCAACATATGAAAGGAGCAGCATAGCAGACCCAGTAATATAGATATGATTATACTCCTATAAGCATGATTAGCATCGAAAGCTAAGAAGAAAAGCTATATCCGTCTGTCCGCCGGTGGGTCTAGCTGACATACGAAACCAATCGTTATCTTTTTACGTTTAAAAAGTGTTAAGCAGTCCTTAATAACTTCGATACCCTATTGCCAAAGGGTAAGGGGGTACATTAATTTTGTGAGAATATATCCTGATTAGCATTGGAAGGAAAGACAAACTAGCTAAGACCGTCTGTCCGCCTGTTATGCTGTCTGCCGCATGAAAGAGATTATCTCGGAGACTATAAAAGATAGAGCTTTCATATTTGAAACTTAGACTCTACTAAGGCGTTAAGTGTGCACTTGCAAACGGTATTTCTCAAATTCTCATAGAAATCCATCCCAAAATTGTGGGTTTTTGCATAAAAAACTTCATTCTTTCTTGTTTTAGGTATTCTAATTTTGGTATATTTTATGCCTAGAATAGTCTCAATAAAATATTCCAATGTGGGTAGGACCAACAATATTTTAGGTATAGCCGCCATACAAATATGCTGCATATTCGACTTTAGCATTCTTATTTTTGTTTTTTTTTTTTTTTCAATTTTTACACAAATTTTTCAATGCAACTTGTCTTTTTTTAATACGTGCTGCATACTTTTAGGCTAAAAATGTAAAAACTTTCTAATTCATATAAAACTTTTGATCTGGCAACACTTGACAAACAGCTTACCATATTTTTATCACATTCTCTTTTACATTAAAAGTCACTCTTACACATTGATTCATTCATGTGTGTGTCGAACGTATAAAAGCTTAGATTATGAACAAGTTTATGTTTCTGATTTCTTTTTTTTTTTTTACATTAGCTCGATTTTTGAAAGTTTGAAATAGCAAGTTTAAGAAGCAATAAAAGAAAATAAAACAAAAAAAAAAAAAAATCTGTAAAATTTACACATAACTTTCTAAAAGCCACATTAAAAAAAAAAAAAAAAAGAACATAAATAAAAAAAAGAATGAAAGAGAGAAAGGATGTACTCAAACCTTAAGTTGCTTATGCATATCCTGTCGCAAATTTTCGATAATGAGACAATATTTTATTGATAAAGCGTTTTAGCTGAAAATAAAATATATATGTGTGCACGTGTTTGTTTGCATTTGTGTGTGGGAGTGAGTGGTGTGTGTGTGTCTGGAGTTGTACGTGGTTGTTAAAAAGTAAAGTTTGATTAAAAGTTTTCAGTTTGGAATGCGTTAAAGCTACAAACAAGCTACTCCAACTCAAGCAGACAATGTATTGTTATTGTTTTTATTTTCGATTTTTTTTTTTTTTTTTTACTTTACTATGTCAACTCTGTGCATAAATTTTGTGCCATAAAATGTAGAAAAAAAGAAAAATAAAATAAAAACCTTTCAAAGTTTTTCAATTTTTCAACAAAGATGATGTACAAAAAAAGACAAAATGAAACGAATTACGTTTAAATGCAAATAAATTTCTTTGTCTTTGCTGTTGACTCGTAGTTTTCAATGCGCTATAAATATAAAATACGAAAAGTTTATAAAGTTTTTACGTAATTTATGTAACAGTGAGGGAGAGAGAGAGAGATTAAAGAAAGAGTCAGAGAGACAAAGGAGGAGAGAGAGAGAGAGAGACACAGACAGAGTATGACAATCCAGCTTATAAGTGCGGAAAATGTTTAGAATTATTGTGCAAAGGACTTGAAACTGTCGAAAGAATTGCAAAGGTTCGGTTTGATGGTTCGAACCAATGTTTCAACTCTGGTTCCTTCTGGTTTATAAACCTGTTTTTGGGAGTCTTGAATACAGGTTTCTGGTTCAAACAGTAGTAGTTCAAGGGAATTTTTGTCAATTTTTAAGTAAAATATGAACGCAAAATTGGCTGTTGCAGAAACCTATTTAAAAATATTTGGATGGGTATCATTATTGTAAAGAAAATATTCAAATTCGAGTTGTTCACTTTCTCTCGGTAACAGCGATATCGAACTTTTTCTTTTAAGAAAAAAAGGTTTGTTTCGGGATCAGTATCGGGTTCAGGTTCAGCATTGGGTTCAGGTTCGGGTTCATGTTCGGGCCCAGATTTGGGTTCAGGTATTGGGCTCAGGTTCAGAATCGCGTTGAGGTTTGGGTGCAGATTCGCGTTTAGGCTCGGGCTCAGATTTGGGTTCAGGTCGGGCTCAGGGGTTCGAGTTCAGGTTTTGGGTTCACGTTTGGGTTTAGGTTTTAGGGTTCAGGTTCAGGTTCGGGTTCAGGTTCTGGGTTTGGGTTCAGGTTCCGGTGAGGTTCAGAACCGCTTTGTTGTTCGGTGCAGATTCGCGTTCAGGTTGAGGCTCAGATTTGGATCTAGGTCCAGAATCGCATTGAGCTTCGCGCTTTGGTTCGGGTTCAGGTTCGGGTTCAAATTCGGAATTAGATTCGGTTATTTCTAGGACATCAAACTCTCTTTAAGGTTCATTCCAGTGTTACAAACATGTCGTATGAAGCCCTGATTTTGTAACTCAAATACTTTGAATTGGAATTTGTCTCAGAATTTCATATTATTTAGCACGTACGTGTAGTGTATTTCATAATCGTTTATATCCAACCATCTGGCAAATATTGTATATATACATTTTTGTTCACCTTCTTTTTTTTTTTTTTTTTTGACTACATCGTTTACGTTTGCCACTTTTGCATTTTAAGTTATAAAAGTTATAAAAAGAAATTATCAAAGTTTTAAATATTTTTACAGTTGAAATGCTTGATTTCGACATTTGATTGAGGCAAAGGAACGAACGAACGAACGAACGCAACAAGAAGAGTAAAAAAAAAAAAAACATTTATTTCAGTTGTAGCAACTTCTTTAAATGATTGCGTTGCTAACTTTTTGATATTCTATTTAAGTTTATTATTTCCAGCCCCGGAAAGGGTTGTAGTTGCGCTGCGTGTGCAAGCAACCATTTTATTTATTATTAATTTTTATTGGTGTTGAGTGCCTTGTGAAAATTAATCACAAATTAATTAAAAATAAATTATTTTCCACATAAAAAAAGCAAAAACAAAATGCATAGACAGAGTTGACTGAACTCGAAAAAGGACAAAATGTATGTTTGGTAAATTTAGCAACTTGATGAATGAAACGAACGCCATGGAACGCAACGGAACGCTTCAGAACGGTTGAAATATTTTCAGTTTTAATGGCTTTGTTGTGTGTGTGTGTGTGGTGTGGTGTGCGTTCATCATTTGTTTGTTTCATTCGTTCGTTCGTTCGTTCATTCGTTCTTTTCTTTTACTTTACTTTTCATTCATTTCATATTTTATTCATTCTTATTTAACTTTTTGGCCGACGCCGCCATCGCTGCTGCTGCTGCTGCTTGTGGTTTTGTACGCACATTGGACTTTCAACTCGACTCAACTCGAGTCGCATCAACTTGACTTGTTTCTGTGTGAATAGTCCCATGGTCCGCTTTTTTTTTTTCTTCTTCGGTTTAATTTTGTTTCATTTGTGCATATTTAATCATTCGTCGCCTTAAATAACCGGAAATTAATTTTACCACATTTGTGTACTTTCTTTTTTTTATTGTTTTTTTTTTTTTTTGCCAGAATGTAAGAAAATGATAATGTGCAAGAGAGAGACTGACCAGACACTCATTTGGCTGTTACTAAGCATATTAAGTATACGCCATGTATTTTTTTTTAAATTCATTTGCATCAAAGCTATAATATGCTTCAACTTAAATATTTTTACGCTTTTAGCAAAAATAGCGAAATTTACCAACAGAGAAACATAATAGTAGATATGCTTGCAGATTGCCACCCCCTTAAAGCATTTTGAATTTCTACCAGTATCAATAGTAACCTATATTTTTTTATCAGTAAACTAGAAACAGATTTTAAAACTTAATAATAGTAAATTTTTTGCATCTATTCCAAAATGTTATTAAAAATGCAGGTTGCCACATTTTTTGTTGTCAAAAATGCAGGTTGCCACATTTTTGGTTTGCAACTTGCTATCTAACTCTCATTTTCGCTTATGCAAAGCTTTGTTCATGAATGTTTGTTGTTTAGAATTGACAACAACAAAAATTCTATTAATTGCCATACAATTTAGGAGGGTGGCAACCTGCAAGCTAAATATATTTTTTTTTTTTTTTTTGAAAATTCGGTTTAACAACAACAATTTTTTACGTTCCATTTTCAATAAAAAAAGTTTTGTGGTGGCAAATGCAGGTTGCCACATTTTTTTGTTGTCAAAAATGCAGGTTGCCACATTTTTTGGTTTGCAACTTGCTATCTACCTCTCATTTTCGCTTATGCAAAGCTATGTTCATGAATGTTTGTTGTTTAGAATTGACAACAACAAAAATTCTATTAATTGCCATACAATTTAGGGGGGTGGCAACCTGCAAGCTAAATTTTTTTTTTTTTTTGAAAATTCAGTTTAACAACAACAATTTTTTACTTTCCATTTTCAAAAAAATAAAGAAGTTTTGTGGTGGCAATCTGCAAGCCTTTTACTACAAATAAAAATATTTTATTTTTTATTTAATATAAAAATGAAGCATTTTTTGGCTGGTCACTCTAAAGCTTGAGAATGAATTAACCGATTTCATTTATCTTTTTTTTTTTCATAGAAATTTGATTGATTGGAAAAGCAGTTTGGTATCACAAAAATATTTGAAAAGAACTTTTGCGACAACCGAGTAAGACCGGGTTTTCGGTTAGTTGTAGCTTATAAACAATTTATATAGTTCAGCTTCAGTTTAGGTGTTGCTGCATTTGTAACAAAACTAATATACCATACACTATGCGTCTGTATGTGTGTGTGTGTGTGTGTGTAGCGTACTAAAACAACTGCTTGCTACGCTATTGGACGTCACTTTACTCATTTTCTTTATATAAATTACTTGTTTCTGCACACTTTTTGTATTTTATTTTTATTTTATTTTTATATTTCGGCCATTTTAGTTGCCCCTAATGATGATGCTAATGATTAAACATTATCGTTCGTTTGAGCATCATTGATAAATAATGTATTCGCATTAATACTTATAGTATGGCAATCTGGTCTCTGGCCCTTTATTTTGGCTTTTGGTATTTGCTTAAAAAACTTTTAAAGTTTTCGACTTCATATAAAGTTGTGCTTTCGATTTTATTTTTCAAGTGAAAAAGAAGAAATTATGCTTTTCCAAGAATGATTATAGATCAATAGAATAATAAGTATCCAAGTCAACTGCAGTCAAAAGAGTTTAAAATGTATCTGGCGCACAATCGTAGCGTATTAAAGTTACATAATACTTATATAATATCGAATATATAGAATATTATTATCTCTTGTTTCTAATTTGTTGCGTTTTATAGCTTATGAGACTGTATATATCATTATCATTTAATATTAAATTTTATAGCGTATATGTGTGTGTGTATGTATGTGCTTAGGCAAACACTTTGTGCGCTCATCTGGCTTTAACTGAACAATAAAGGCATTAAGTAATTTGGCTTTAACACTTCGTTAAACCGTTCGTTAAAATTCCTTTAACAGATTACATACATTTACATGCATTCCGTTGGCTAAATTTGTTTTGTAAATTTATATCGTCTGTGTCGTGCAAGAGCTGAACTACGAGATACTCTGCACGGTGGGCAGGAAGCGAACGATAGGTTGAACAAAAATGTCGACAAAATCTAAAAGTAGGGGGGTATTTTTGGATGATTATAGGTAAAAATCAAGAAAAAGAAAGGAAAAACTTTTACTTCGAATATTATTTTTATAAAAAAAAAAAAAAAAGACATTGCCACTCTCCTTTAACTAGCTCAGCACTGTCCTATTTCTTAGATACACCATTCCTCATGTCAGGTTATTATAGCCCAAATCTCGTGAAAGATAAGTTTGAAGATGTTCCGATGATTTCTCATTCTCAAGAAAGTAGCTTCAGATGCAATTACCAACGAGGCCCATGCTACATAAATGTTTCTTTGTTTTCAGTGACCCATTAGTAGCGCTAATTGCATTCTTAAGATGTTCCTTACAAGTCAAACGGTGTTCTTTAATTTTTTTCCCGGACCGGACTGAGTATATTTCTGACTAGTTTACTCTGGTTAGTCAATAACAAGCCAGGGCTGTTGAAGAGTCCACCGAATGAGAAGTGAATCTTTTTTAGAAAAATTTATGCAGTTTGCTTAGTTAGCTTGTAGGTAAGTCAGGGTAAGGGTAAAGGTACCCTCTAACCACTGACAAATTAACTGTGTCCGAAAGTTTGAAACGCATTAAAGGAGGCATCGAAGACCCCATAAAGTTTTTAAATTATTGATCAGCTCCATGAGACGAATCGATTTAGCATGTCCATCTGTCTGTCCTTGTCTGTTGCGATGCGTTTTACTCAGAATGTTTTTAAGATATCGACATGAAATTTTAAACTTAAGTTTTTTTTTGAATCAAGGTGCCACGCCCATTTTTAGGTTTAGCCCCCATACAAACTTAACGCCCATTTTCAAATTTTCGTATTAAAATTGGTATTATTTATGAATATATTCGCTCTAAACTGGTTAAAAATACTTCTTATGTTATCCAATGTCAAATCCAAGCCCATTTTTAGGTATAGCCCCATACAAAGTTACCACCCATGTTCGAGTTTTTGTATGAAAACATTTTATTTTTTTCTTGAAAAATCCAATTAAAATTTGTTCAATGTCAGTTCCAATGTCCGCCTAGGGTAAGGATTGGGCTTATATAACATAAAGCCTCCATACAAATTTAACCATATTTATTGAGGAATTTTGATCTAAGCACCCGGATAAACATATAAACTATTAAATGAATTGTGTAGCGGATATTTCAGCTTCAGTTCCACCAAAGTTAACGTTTTTCCTTGTTTTATTAAATTTTGTCTCACCAAAGCTGACGCGTCTGGCTCTGTAATAGCCTGAGACAGTGCCTAGTCGCTACTGGGTTGTTTCTACATTAAATGAAACTTTCTAATTCTCAAAAACCGTTTATTGATAAAATATTTTACAATGAGCAAAGTTTTAGTTGAACTTTTATACTAATTTTAACATTTTTGCGACAGCATTTGAGCCCGTTTTCAACTAGGCGATTCAATGATTGTTCCACATGACTCGTTGCTCGTTAATTCACACAAATTGGTCAATAATTGAACCACATAGTTCAATCAGCAACTGTTCCACATGAGCTACGCAGCCTCGTCAATGGTTGGTCACGGCTGGGCTGATACAGAGCCTACCTAGCGACTGTCCCAGGCTTTTGCAGAGCCGGATCAAGATTACATATTTATGTATGTGGCAACTTGAGCTATTTTATTGAGATCATCAAGAGTGTAAACTATACTGACTGAGTTTGGCAATTTTGATTATCAAACAAAGTTTAAAAAAAAAACGATAAAGAACGCTGAAGTCGAGTATGCTTGACTGCAAGATACCCTGTACCCAATCTTTATGAACCTTTGAATTGATTTTTTCATATAAAAACTAAAAAAATTGGGTATATCTTTGTATGGGGCTATACCTAAAATTTTGTTGGTCCTACCCATATTGGGATATTTTATTGGGACTATCATAGACATAATTTATACTAAATTTGAAATTCCTAGAATAAAAAACAATGACGTTTTTATGCAAAAACCCAAGATATTAGGGTACATTTGTATGGAGGGGTACCCCTTAAAACGGGGTTATAGAAAAACCGTTTGTAAGTGCACACTTGACTGCCTAGGAGAGTCTAAGTTTCAATTTTGAAAGCTCTACCTCTTATAGTCTCCGAGATAATCGTTTTCATACGGCAGACAGCATGACGGACGGACTGACGGACAGACAGACAGACATAGCTAGTTCGACTCCCCTTCCAATGCTGATCAAGAATATATATACTTTATAGGGTCTATCTTGCCTCCTTCTGTCTGTTACATACATTCGCACAAACTTAATATACCCTTTTACCCTTTGGGTACAGGGAATAAAAAAAAATAAATTTAAAAATCTGCTAGAAATACTAATTCAAGCTAATCTGAATGAGTTCATAAGGCAGAATGTATCAAATTAACTTTCAATGCGCAACATAAATATACATACACCCCGGCACACCCACAGCACAGCTTGTTTTTTTTCCTATTCGATTTTAGGGTTTAATGAAAATGAAAACGAAAACACTTGAAACTAGTTTGTTACTTTTTTTGTTTTACTGAATGAAACGCTGCGTTTACTTTTCCCATATTCCAACTTTCGCTTTTATACAATCGCTTTTAGACATCGATTTTTGTTAATTAAATGCTACGAAAAATAGCGAAAAAGAAAAAAGTTTTATTTCGTTTTGCTAAGAACTTACTTTTATACTTTATTCCACTCCTTTGTGTGCTCTTCATTCGCCCGAGCAAATTTTTGGCGCAAGTATCTACTTTCTTCTTTTTAATATTTTTAGATTTTTATAATTTCTTTCCATGTTTTTATTTTAATTTTAAAAGAACGATTTACACCAAACATTGAATGCTTTTTTTTCAATTTCTAAAGAGCAGCAAAATTGTTTCAATTCTTTTATTTGAATTTTGTGATTTTGAAAGCAGGAACAGTGCTGAAAAACGCCAAAACTTCGACTACGCTGAAGGATGGCATCTTCTGCAGCAGATAATAAAAATCAACCAGGAGTAGAATTCTAATTGCTGAACACCAAATCGAGATGGTGGACATTTATTTTGCATACTAAGGTGAATGGATCAGCAAAGCCAGAGCTACTTTCGGCGGTGTAATGTCTTCCATCTGCTTTCACAAGTCTAAAGGTCAGACAGTTTAGATCAATTGTGCTGCTTGAGGAGTATGCAACACCAGAAGTGTTTATGGCTTAAGCATTACACACGCAAAGCCTCTGTTGATGAAACTCGAGGAAGTCCCCGTGAAAGGGGAAGGATCCCCAAAGCCAAAATGACAAAATCGATGCTTTTTCTAACGTTTTCATTTTCATGTTACAAACTTACGCTTCAATTAGTTATATTCGATTTTATTAAATTTGTGTAGCGCAGAATATAGCAAAACTTCTACAAAAAAAAAAAAAACAAAAAAAGTTTATGCTTAAAGGTTACTTTTTTTCTCCATTCCTTTTTTTTTTTTTGTTTTTTTTTGTGGTTTTAATTAGAATTCGAACACAAAGTTTTGGCTATGCAAGAAATCGAATAGATAATGTATAAGTTTTCATATAAATACATTCAAGTTTAGGTTTCGCATAGAAGAAAATTCAAATTGAAAGCTATTTTTGTACTTTTGATCTTCTAAAGGCTTTTAGGTTTGAATAGCGCTAAACATGATTTAAAAGTTTAGGTCAAGTTAAAATCGAGGTATTGGGCGTTCGGGGCGTGACATCGGTAGTAGTTGTAGTAGTAGTAGTGGCATTGGCAGCATATGGAGCGTAACAAGTTTTGCTTCGATACGGGCGTAGCATATTGCTTTTAATTTCATTTCTAATATTAAAAGTTTTATACAAGCCAAAAGAAACTCACGCTCTCTCTCTCTCTCTCTGATGAGCAAAAAGGATATTGCATACAAAAAAACAACAACCACAACAACAACAACAAGCAGTGCAGTTACAAGGATATTGAGAATTTAATCAATTTGCTTCGACAAAAAACAAAAAAAAAATAAAACTTTTTTGGTTTCAAAATCAAATTGCACAAAAAATAGAACAAACAAAAAAAAAAATAAAAAAAAAACCAAAATTAAATAACTTTTAAATTATTGAAAGAAACATTTTTAGTTTTAGTTTGGTATGCAAAAGATTTCTTTATTTTATTATTTTTTTATTTTAAATAAGAAAATTATTTTTACAAAACGTTTTGTTAAAAAAAAAACATTTTCAATAAATTGAACAATTTTTTTTTTTTTCGAAAAATTTAAACTAAAATGAAAATTTCTTTGAATTTGTTTAGATTTTTTTTTTTGTAAAAATTCAAAAAAAAAATAAAATGCTTCATTTTGGTTTTAAGTTTTAAGCATTTGAATCGTTTGCTTTTCCCCGATTTCTTTTTTTCTGTTACTGAGCTAAGCGCGAAAAATCGCTTAAGCTGCTTGGCGTGTAAAGAAAAAGCAAAAAAAAAATTGAAGCAACAAAACAAAACCAAACACGAAAAAAAAAAAAAAAAAATGGAAAGAAAGAAAAAAAAAATCAAAAAAGGATTTAAAAAGTATAGCAAAGCCACAACAAATCGTTAGGATATATGTATGTGTGTACGTATGTGTGTGTGTGTGTATGCGTGCTTGTATGTTTGTAAATATTCTTGAAGCGAGAAAGCGTTAAATGACTTAAGTGCTCTGCTAAAGTACATTTTTCGCCTTTGAGCGCATAATTCACTTTACATGCTGCTGCCTGCTGCGTTCAAAGAAGAAGAAGAAGCAGAAGAAGCTGAGAACTGCACTAGTAGAAGCAAGGATTAAAATGATTGTATAACCGAACTGGAGTTGCGAAAGGATATGCGATATACACGCAAAAGCAGTAAAATGAGAAGAAGAAAAGGAAGATGAAGAAGACGAAAATCAACGCAATGTTGCAAAATTCAACAGCATTTTTTAGAAGGATGCAAGGTGTAAGGATATTGAGCAATGCAAAAAAAAAAAAAAAAAAAAAAATATAATCTTAAGGATGCAACTTTTTAGCGTACAGTGTGTTGCAACTGGAAAGTCAGCATCTAGTAAAGAGTAAGGAAGTCAATGATTGCTTCTACACGTGTTCCAAACTATTCGGTCTTAGATGGGGTCTCTCACCGAAAATGATCCTATGGCCCATACACTGTAGCTGTACGCCAGATATTTTGTTATAAAGCTTTGTACTAGTGGCCAGCTCTTAAAAGAATACAACATCCCAAAGCTATCATGGGTAATGAACTCTGCTTGTATTGGGGCTATGGGGGCCATTAAAAGATGTCCCTCCAAGGCCTAAATGCCCATACCCATCGATTTATTCAACAAACAAATGGTTTCGATCAGCGCACTTTGACTAAAAGAACAAGGCTTGTGGTCTTCACAAAGCTATGGTCACAGCGCTGTTTTCTCCGAAAATCCCGACAGATTTAAGAGGCCCTGCTGACTTTCTGTTCGAGACTTCAGATTTTAGTAAATGCTTTAAAACTCCAACACCTTCACGGCAAGATTGAATGGCGCTGCTGCTATAAAGTGAAGCTGGTCCGTCGCTCACACCGACGGGTCTTTGATGGACTGCGATGTGGGTTCTGGGGTATTTGGAGGACAACTTGGCGGTGGAAGAGTTCTTTCGTCTGCCGGTTCTCTGCAGTGTGTTCCAGGCGAAACTCCATGTAGTACTAGTGACGTGCAAGCAATTGGTACAGCTGAAGATTCGGGACAGACCGATTTTTATTTTCTCAAACTGTCAAGCTGCCAACATTGCGCTGGTTGCTCACATTTCCAAATCGAAGCTAGTTAGAGGAACGTAAAAACAAACTAAACAAACTTGTTAACCGCAACAACACACTTTGTCTTTCATGGGTCCCAGGGCATAGTGATATTCCCAAGAACGAGCAAGCTAACATGCTGCCGAAACGGGGTTCATCGGGTTAATTCTAGCCAATGAGCGCTAGGGTCGCCCACATTAGGAATCACAGGAATTAAAATATGAACATTTGCGGAAGAAGCTAAGCTTATTATAAGCTTACGATGCTTACGAGAATACTGCTGCTAAACTCCCGTAAAAATCTTGCGAGACTTGCAGCCGCCATCGCGAGACTTACAGAGTCTATCACGGAAAACGCGGCCAGATTAGGTATCCCTTATAACAGTATTTGTAGAAGTTGTAAGGACGAGAACACCCCGTAATCGTAAGAACACTTTTTCTGTGTGTGTTCCTACACTTAGATCGAGTAGACTAAGACATTTTGGACTTGGCAGTTGGAGTCGCTGAGCGATCTTGCACTCTTATGTCTCTTCAAACTACGGTTCTTCCTTAACTGTAGTATTTGTTTCTGATCCTACATAGTCTTCTACGTACAAAGTTTTTCCAACCTTATTAGTTGAATTAAAACTATTAACCAATTTATCAGCATTTTATACCCAAACTTTGTATATATTTTCCAACATTTGAAATTCAATCAAATAATATCAATTGTCCAACTTTTGAAATTTAATCAATTACAAATTTAAAGTGTGCAAAATTATAGAAAATTTTTTTCGAATTTAATATTTCAATTTACAAGTCAAGACACTGTGCAGCGAGTCTCTATTTTCACATAGCAAAACTAAAGATATAAATTGTATCTAGACACATCTAACTTGTAAGTATTTTCTTACAAAACTTCACTTTGTCCATATGTAATTTTGTATTACATATAATCTTGACTTAAATGTGTATATAATGGGTGTTTTTTTTTGTTTCTAGCTGCTTCATGCTTCTTATTTTGTATTTATATTCTAACAAATGAAGTATTTACTTATATGCAAAATCTATTTAAACCGTGCAACATTGCAAAAATGCACCTGAAAAGGGGGACTCCTTTGCTCAACCAAGAGCGTTGTTGCAAAACAAATTCGAAAATAAAACAAGTGGCAGCTCTATTTTGAGAACATGGGTTGCTCAAGAAATACTTGGATCATATTTGACATAAATCGCTTCATAAATAACCCATTTCTCATATAAAAACTCAAAAATTGGCGAAAGATTTATATGGGGGCTAAATGCAAAAGTGGTCCCACCACAACCATGGGTCATTTTCTGAACTTGAGTTGCTGTTAGAAGTGTTTTTACCTTATTTGACATAAATTGCTTCATCAAAAAAAAAATTAAAAGCTTAAAAATAGGCGTGTCACCTTGGTCACCTTGCTTAGGGCTGAGAAAAATTAAGTTTCGTCTTTCAGTGTAATATTTTTAAAGCTGACGGACAGACAGACAGATGGGCATGGCTAAATCCAATCGTCTCAATAGTCAAGCTTTGGGCTCTATACAATATCTCCTTTAATGCATTACAAACTTTTCGGCAAAAAAGATACCCTTTATTAAGTCAAAGCATCAGTTATCTGGGTGTGTTTCTGTGGGCGTATTAAGGTGTTTCAATTAAGTGTTGCCGTGTGACGATAATCTGTCTGTCTGTCTGTCAGCCAAGCAATTCATCTTCAGTATTTTAGTAAATTGTGTGCTAGTTTCTTTAAAAATATTATTCACACATTTACATATGTACGCCCAGTTTAGTTACTTAATTTTAGTTTAACTCTTTTAGCAATAAAAAAAGATTTTATTTAAAGGATATTTATGAGGATTTATTTGGGTGGTATTTCAACGCCATTTGTATGTGTTATGTGTGTGCATTTTATATAGGAATTTTTTTCTATAGGATTTCTATTCTATTATATTCATTTTGTTTATTTTATGTGTTTTTTTTTTTTTTCTAAAAGTTTATTGTTTATACAATTTATTAATAACCTTAATGGAATGCATAAGTTTCGCGCGTGCATAACTAAAGTGGTCGGCAAAGATCCTTGAGCAATGAAAGGACTGCGTTGTCTTTATAACGCTTTCGAACAAAGTGCTTCTTAGTTAAATGAACTTGTGTGTCTATGTGTCTGGAAATAAAAAGACCTAAACATAAAATAAAGCAAATAAAAAAAAAAAAAAAAACGAAAAATAATGCAAAGAAAGAAATAATATAACAAAACGAATGCGATAAAAAAAATATATATTTAGGATATCTAGGACGACGGCTTAACTCTTTGGTTTTTTTTTTTTCAACATTTTTTGCGACTTTGCAATCTTTTCATTTTCTATCTCCTTTTTACTTGCATACTTTAAAGTGTTTTTTTTGTTTCTTTGCTTTTTACCTTTGCTGCGCAAAAATTTATACTGTTTGTTTTTATTTTTTTTTTTTTTTTTCTTCAAAGTTTGTTTTTAATTTCTGTTATACTTTATGGCAACAGCGAAAATAAAATAAAATAAACCTAACCAAACCAAAATCGTCGCCGTAGCAAAATAATGAATTAAAAAAAAAAAGGGGAAAAAAATATTTATACAAATAATTGTTGTATATTTTTCGGCGCTGGCGTTTTGAATTGTGTTTGTGCAGTCACGTTGTCTGTTTTCTATTCAATACGCTACAAATATAGTTTATTTTAAAAGGTATTTTCATTTGCTTATTAAAAAAGCAACACAAACTCTAGAAACGGTTATACTCGTACAGTTCGAATGATTTCTATGCTTCAATTTCTATTAAAATGTAAATTTTTCCATTATTGTTTAGTCGTGTTTTGCTATTTATTTACTTTGTACTTCTAACAAATTTTATTTTACATATTTTTGTTTTTGTTGATTTTTGTATTATTGTATTTTTTTCGTAAATTTATTTTTATTTATTTTGCTATTTTTGTTTGTTTGTTTATCCTTTGAAAATCTTATACTTTTAGGAATAATTCCTTTTTATTTTTATTTTAATTTTATTATTATTTTTTTTTTTTTTTTGTAGTTGCACAATTTATATAAAGCAAAGCAAATAAACGTGCCTCACTCAGCGCAGCACTGTTGTATGAATTTATAAACAAACAAACAAAACTGATGCCGCAGGATGCGTGTCCTTTCAATGTTAATTTCATAAATGTGTTTATCTTTGGCCAAGTAAGCAGACCAAGCAAGCTAGTAACATGCATACTCGTATATGCCAAAGCGAAATGAGGCCATTGAGTGTGTAACCAAATACAAACGCTGCTCGTGGCATTTCTGATTATAATGCTGTATTGGCTGATGAACAGATAAACATATACATACACACATACACACATACATGCATACATATTCAAAGGCTACAGAGGATATCGTTTGTTAGGGCAAATATTTACACATGTCCATTGCTTGTCTAACAATTTCTTAATTGAATATGTCAACAGATATACACATGCTTTTCATCTGATCGTCTATCTACAATAATATCGTCCGTCCGTCCGTCCGTTTGTATGTCCATCTAGCTGCATCGCTATTTGTGTTTCTATCGCTTAAAGTTTTGTTCTTTATTTGATGATTTTACAATGTTCAATTATTCAATATTTTGCTTCATTTTTTTTTTGTAACTGAATCAACCCACACGAAGTACTCAGTATCACAGTATGTACATAGCAGAGTATTCAGAATACTCAGATATTTTTCAATGCTTAGTTAACATATTCGCCTTTGTATATTTGAAGAACTTTTTGCAAATATGTAAATATGCTTTGCATTCAAATTGATTAATGGCTTAATAAGTGAATTGTTATGCTAATTTTATAATTTAAAAGAATTAAAAATAATTATTTAAAGTGAACATTCGAGCTTTCAAAATAATTAGCCAAAACATAGTCGCTTCGGAGCACTCATGCCGGCTTCAGTCCATTGTGGGGGACACATTCTGTTTTCTGTGTGTAATAGTGGAGCCAAGGTTCGCACCATACTCAACAAAGCGCACGCCAAGCGAGCTACCGTACAACGAAAGTCTTGTCAACTAGGCTCTCCCATCAACTCCGAGAGAATCATCCGTCCGACTGGTTAAACGATTAGTGGAAGTGTATGTGAAACTCATTAGCTACGGCAGCTAAAGAGGTTATTGGCTGCCCCTCGAAGGCAGACATCGTACGTTGGTAAAAGTCGCATTGCTACCAAGAGAAGAATAGCACACAACGGGAACAAACGCAGAAAGAAAAAATTGGTCAGCAAACCAATAAAGGCGGGAAGGAAGAAAACGGTGCGGTTGTTGAGCGATATAGGAGAAACGGGAGAGGAGAAACGCCTGATCAGACGGAAGAAAAGAGAACTGGAAAGGCGTGAAATGGAGGAGATTGAGATGATGGGTAGCAGAAACGAGACCGTAGCGTAGAACCGAAGGTTATGGTGACAGATATCCAGGAATCACTAAGGTTATGGCTTCTCTTCCCTTCTTGGGGGCGATGATGGGAAAAATACCGCCAGTGGAGATGATGAATATCTGGGTCCTCCGACCGATGATGGGACTCCTGTGGAGCCACCAGACTACGACGAGGTCTTAGAAGTTAAAAAAGATTTTAAAAAAAAGGCGGCAGGCGCAGAGTTATAAAAGACCGCCGGCCAAGATTTAATTGGATAAATACTTATACATAAATATATTTACTAGCACCGAATTATTTACCATGAGCTGCTCTCCTTTTTGGTAAAACGTTTCCAAAACAAAAGACTGTCATGGGCTGGTCACCTGTGTCGGATGAATACAGACGCTCCGAGAAGAAAAGTTTATAAGCCAGACGTCCAAACCTTGCGTGCTGCCAAAGCCAACAATCGGCTGTAGTGCAATTTGTATATAAAAAGTGGATCAAGGTTTCATCAAAAGACGTCAAAAGTCTGCCCGATTCCGCATCAGCAAACACTTTTGAAGTGCTTCCGGGTCCGAGTTTTTTGGTCCGGAGTGAGCATGTACGGAACCCAGCGGCAGGATAAATTTTTCAAACGCATCATCTCGCCCAAAATATGACTTGTGCGCTCAGTACTAATCTATGTGGCATCTGCTAGCTCGCGCATCACTCACTTTCCGGTCAACCAAACCCATTTCATGTATTTTTTTTGACATTGTCCTCTGTAACCGCATCGGAGAGCCTGCTTTGCTTTGCATTCTTCCGTCTTCTTTGACATTCAGGTGCAGACATTACGTCAGACTCTTATGGGAAGACTCAGTGGGGCTTATATAAGAATGACAATCGACATTGTCTGTGGCTACCAAAACTAAATTTGCTAAATAATTTTTTGGTGAACAAATCAAAAGAATATAGTCACATCACCACCACCACGAAGATGCCTTTTTATTGTCCTGGGCGCTGTTTTCATTTTTTAAAGAAGCCGAAGAATCCTTTCTCCTTTTCTTCTTCTTCTTTTGTATCGACGGAATAAATTTTTTGATTGCGCAACCAATAACAATAGTAAAGAGTGCCGTTAAAATTAATTTAATCCAGAAACGTCCTCGTTTTGGCTGTTGAAAGCCACTCGCGCTGGTTCTGGTGTTGCGGGCCTGGCTACTGCAGTCTAGTCTAGAGCGTCTAGTATGTCGAGGCATTATATTTTTATATCCAATTTTTTTGCAGTTTTCAATTATAACAAAACTACCAATCGACTCGATACGTAAAAAAAAAATTTCAACCTACTTCCTATAACAATTTGAGAAGGCTTCAATTTCAATTGTCAAGAAAAGGTTACTTTGATCAAAATTTCTATTTAAAGAAATGTAGCCATGTAGATTCTCGAAGATTGTAGCTGACCATCGCTTATATTTCCTAGCTTTAATTAAAAATTCGGCCCAGTAAACAGGGTCAAGCAGAATGACTGGCAGCGCACATAATTGTGCCATGCAATAAATAAAATATTTGAGGAGCGATTCAATCTGGCTGCACACAAAGGGTTTTATTAAAAATGCAAATATAATCATTAACCATTTGCGTGATTCAGTTCCGTTCAGTATTTGAGTTGCATAGTTTAGGTACTTTCAAAAGCAGCTAACAATAAAAATTGAATGAAAATGATTGCAATAAATTTCTGAATATTTTGTTAGGTAGTTGCATGCATGCAACTACCACAATTTTATGCAATTAAATGAACCAAGGCACTGCTGCTGCATGCATGTGCAAGCATTTTTATACAAAAAAAAAAAAAAAAAAAGGAAGTAAAAATAATTGAGAGAATGTAATTTGAATAGAAACTAAAAATACTGAAACACTGAAATATATATAGAGCCGCTTGAATAGATGAACGGACAGACGGACAAATCAATTTATTTGGTTTATATGACTTTTTGGCATGTTACAAAACCTAGTTTGAAATTTTAATATTTTTATATGCAGTTAATATACGCGTTGTGAAAAATTAGCTGCAAACATGTAAATCGGATACACGAAATGAAACTAAATTAAATGATAAATGAAAAATAATTGGCGGAGCAACGGATTGACGCGAGATACATACGTTGACCTCGAATAAAAACAGATTTATCCAAGGCAAATTGTTTTAGTATCTGTTTTTTGTTCAAATGTTTTAATTTGAAGCATAAATCAAAAGCAATCTATAAGTTCTTCAGCAACACTTTGTCATCTCAGCACATTCGAAGTTTTTATTCAAAAAGCTTACGCCAGAAAGTATGCAACATTTTTTTTTATTCGTGCATCTTTTTTTTTATATCTGCCAGAAAATTTATAATTATTCTACTTTTTTTTTTTAAATTATAAGCATAGGCGCTCAACAGACGTCGCTAAACATGTTTTCTAAACAAAATTTGCAAACTCTTTAATTTATGGAGACATTTTCATTGTGAATGCTTCTTAAGGAGATGTTTTGGTTTGAGAAAAATTTTGTTTGTTTTTTTTTTTTTTTTTGCATTTTTTTATAGCTTGGACATTTGAGAATATCGCTCTAAGGGGATCTTTTAAAATTTGAAATATTTTAGAAGATTTAGTCATTTTGTCGACCAATGTCTTCGCAAAATGAGATTTGCTTATTAAACATACGTATGGGTGCACGTATACACGCACGCACCATTGAGATTGCAAATTATATTCTACTGAACCAATTTGAATGAAACTAAGTGCAATCGATGCAGAATTGCCAAAATTTCAAAATTACTTTTTTTGTATGCATTTACACTGTACCGATTTTGATAAAAAAAGTGCAATCGACACAGGATTGTCACCATTCTAGTCCGGACTTCAATTATAATTTTAAAAATTTTTTCCTATTTTTGCAAAAAGAAAAAAATGACTAAAAAATTTTTTTTTCAAATGGCCGCCATTTTGTCAAAAAAAAAATAGCAAAAATTTTTCGAGGTTCAGACGAGAATTACCTCTATACTGAATATAGCCCCATTTTTGCTTTTTCATTTCCAATAACTCAAAGACCCGGAATCGGGCCGCCAGCACCATACCTTTTTTTTGGACCACGTACTTTAAAGGTTGAGAACTTATTGAACAGCCCTCGTACAAAAAAAAAAAATAAAATTTGTTTTTTATTAACTTCAATTAATTTGTAATTGAATAAAAAACAAGCAAGAACGTTAATTTCGGAAGCACCGAAGCTCAAATACCAAGCACACGAAACTTTATTCATTTTCTTGAAAAAATAAAAAATAGAAGGTGAGTTTGTATGGGACTATATGTTATAGTGGCCCGATCCTTGTCATATCGGTAGCATATTCATAGGATAACAGTAGAAGTGATTTTACACAGATTGGAGTGAATATATCCATAAATAAGAACTATTTTCATACAAAATCTGAAAAATGGGCGCTTGGTTTTGTATGGGGGCCAAATCAAAAAATAGGCGTGGCACCTTTCTTTTGAAATTGGATGTCACTAGAAGTGCTTTTACCTATATTTGTAGTAAATACATTTACAAATAATAACAATTTTCATACAAAAAATCGAAAAAAATGGTACGTTTGTATGGGGCTATATCTAAAAGTGGGCGTGGCACCTTGGTTCTGCCATACAAACTGCCTAGGAACACAAAAAGCTTAAGTTTAAAGTTTCAGGTCAATATCTTTAAAACTTTCCGAGAAAAACTCATTGCAACAGACAGACAGACAGACGGACAGACAGACGGACAGACAGACAGACGGACATGGCTAGATCGATTCGTCTCGTCGAGCTGATCAATACTATATATACTTTATGGGGTCTCTGATGCCTCCTTTAATGCGTTACAAACTTTCCGACAAACTGATAATACCCTTCACACTATGTGTGGCGGGTATAAAAACTCCAATGAAATATGTGTTTCCCTTTTCAAATAAGATTTTTTTAAACGGTTCAAAAACAGCCTCGCGATTCAGACCACCCCCTTTATTATGCTGCAACATTAGATTTTTGAAATTCCTTTTTTATTCCGTCTTCTAAATATTTCTTGGAAAAGTTTCGAGTAATATTCGACCGATCGCATAATTGATCGAAACAGTTAGCTTCGTTCGACTAAACGAAACTTTGAATAATCGTTTTAGAGTTTACCGATTAATCGCGTAAATATTTAAGCGTTCGTTTCATGAGTCGATTTGAGTCGTTTGTGATTCGAATTAACCGTTGCACCCCTCTCATAAGTTTGTATGCATAAAAAAATTTTAATGATGCCAAAATATAGCAAACAATTTCCCTTTTTTAAACTCAATTCAAGACTAACTTATTTGCCATAAATATATTTTTTCCATACTTAATTTTAATATTTATTTATTTGCTTAGTTTGGTTCATTCGTTTGTTCGATTCTCTTTTACTTACTCGAATTTTTTCTTTCTCTCTTTTTTTTTTTTGCGAAGTAATTGGCTGCAAAATGCTGCCATAAATCAAGCTGATAATTATGTGGGCGAATGAATGC
The DNA here is from genome assembly GCA_018903435.1 of Leucophenga varia. Taxonomy (NCBI): domain Eukaryota; kingdom Metazoa; phylum Arthropoda; class Insecta; order Diptera; family Drosophilidae; genus Leucophenga; species Leucophenga varia. The sequence goes on from JAEIFJ010001553.1 coordinate 203,287, forward strand.
CACAGGAACCGACATCGTCATTGCCATCGCAACGCCAATGGTGTACCGCAAATACAAGCACCCAAAATGTGGCACACACACACACACAAACACATACTTATACATATATAGGAATCTAGATAGAAACAAATATAAATGGCACAGCTACACCTAGTTACACCATAAATAAGAAAAGAAGGAAACAAAAAAAAAAAAAAATACAACAAGTGAACATTCTAACATTTATCTTCCAAATGCTCGCTTGCGCCCTTAACTTGATTTTGATTTTTGGCAGCTAAGGGCAGCATTTTTGAATATGCTTTTGGTCCATCCATGGTCGTAAATAAATTATGTTTTGATATTTGCCAGTAAGTAGTAACGTAGTATTCAGGTAAATAAGCAGCACAGCTACATATTTTTTGTGTAATAAGAGTAATGAGTACGTATGTCTCTAGTATCTCTGTCCGTCCGTCCGTCCGTCCTTCTGTGGCATATTTTGCATTGAAGCAAGCCAACCTTTCTTCAAGGCTAACTTAATATCAACGTCTTTGTTGTCAGCATCGTTAGCTTGTTTCTATGTCTTTCCCTCTGTCTGTCTGTCTGTCTGTCTGTCGGTTCGTTCATTTTTCGTTCTCATTACACATTGCGTTTTTAAGCTGAAGTAAACTTTTAAATTTCGCTTAATACTTACGTTGCCAACGCTATTTGCTAATGTCATCTTCTGTCTTGTCGCCATTTTTATTTTGTATGAAAGTAAAAGTGTTTTAGTATGGCTTCATTTTGTGTAATATAAAATACACACACACACATTTTAAAAAAAAGTAAAATATATTCTTTCTGTTCAACATCTCCCAGCAGCTTCACAGCTCAACCAAATTATGATAAATTGCATATTTTGCTCGTTTTATAACGTTCAAATTACGTTTCTTTGGCTTCGCAGCTATTTTCACTTAACTCATGCGACAATTTTACTTTTCTAAATTCGATTTTTCTATTTTGCTTGTACACTGCAAATGAATTTTTAATAAACTTTTGAAGCAAATTTAAAAAAATACAAGAAGAACAAGATGACCACTCCACATAATTTTAATGTTTGGCAACTTACCTTGACTGATGAAATAGTTAAATAGTTAAGTTTACTCTTTAATACATTTTTAATTATTAATTTCTTTTTTTGTATTTATTAAAAAAAAAACAGGCATGCAGACAGACCGACGAAATATTCAGACCAGAGCTGAGCCTACTTTAAGATTATTTTTCATGCCAGCAACACCTAAGATACCATCTAAATTAAATTAATCTCTCTTCAAGCACAGCATGCAGTCTCTGACTGGAAGACAATGTATTAAGTCTGCATCGACTCTATCCAAGCCTAAGCTCCAGCACGTTTATTTGTCATCTCTTGTCAAACTTCAACGAAGGTCATTCTCAGATTAATCGAGGAGTCCAAGTCAATACTGGGCTTGTGTTCGCTTTTCTTTTATGGAAATAGACCCCACAAGTTTCTTAGCCGCATTTTCTGTATTTTGAATTAAACCTGTTTAGGCCGATGGGCTTGGATTGTCTTTCATGGTGCCTGTATTTAAAATGTAATTTTATGCTCGACTGTAAGACACCCTGTATCCAATTTGTATGTACCTTAAGTTAAGAAACAAAGAATTTTTAATGCAAAAAACTCAAAATTTTGGGGTTAGATTTGTCTGGGGGCAACCCATTAAAATGGGACTAGAAAAAAATATTTGTCTGTGACCACTTGACGACTAAGGAGAGTCAAAATTTTTAATATGTTGGCCCTATCCCTTATAGTCTCCAAGATATTTGTTTTCATATGGCGGACAGCATGACAGACGGACGCACGGATCGAAGGACATAGCTAGATCGACTCTCCTATTAACGCTAATCAAGAGTAAATATACTTTATAGACTCTAACATTTTTTATACCTTCTACCCTTTTACCCCTAGGGTACAGATTATAAAAATTGTCAAATTGTTATACCTGATATATATAGAGTGAACGGGTATTATCGGATACCCTATGTTGTATATACATTTAGTCAGTTTAGAAGATATTGAGTTAAAATTTCAAACGAAAGCTTTACTCGTCCACGTCTAATTTAAGTGTACCAAGAAAAAACGTTTGGTGGAACCGAAGCTTAGGTTTCGAATATCAGACAGACAGACGGATATAGGCTAGATCGAATCGCCTTGTTGTGCTGATCAAGAATATATGTACTCTATAGGGTCTACAATGTCTCTTTTAATGGGTTACAAACTTTTTGACAAAATGAAAATACCCGCCCACACTACTATGTGTAAAAAGTGCTACGCCCATTTCTAAGTATAGTTCCCATATAAAGTCGAGTTTTAATATGATTTAAAAAAGGTTTAAATTATATAAAAATCCGTGAAATATTAATCAATGAAAACATTACAGATTGGTCTAGCATACAACCCCATTAAAAACTCACCTTTAGTTTTTTTTCTGTTGAACAGCAAATGCCAAAATTTGAGTTCTATCGGACCATTGAAATCCCATCCGTTTTACCACTTCTCGAAACGAGAATAAAACCGACTAAAAACTATAAAACTTGCTTCTATTTAAAGTTTTTTTGCACCGTTTATGCAAAAATAGTCAATCTTACTCGTCTACTTAGTTCTCTCTTTCTATTTTTTAGTTCTTTTTATACCCGCCACACATAGTGTGAAGGGTATATTCAGTTTGTCGGAAAGTTTGTAACGCATTTAAGGAGACATCGGAGACCCCATAAAGTATATATATTATTGATTAGCTCGACGAGACGAATCGATCTAGCCATGTCCGTCTGTCTGTCTGTCCGTCTGTCTGTCTTTTTATTTCTACGCATTTTTTTCGGTGAAGATATAAAGATATTGAGCTGAAATTTGAAACTTAAGGTTTTCTCGGGAACGACTACTTTGTATGTTAAAATCAAAGGTGCCACGCCCATTTTTAGGTATAGCCCCCATACAAACTTACAGCTTTTTTTTAAAGTTATTATATGAAAATAGTTATTATTTATGAATGAATTCACTTCAAATAAGGTGAAAACACTTCTAAAGTCATCTTATGTCAAAATAAAGGTGCCACGCCCATTTCCGGGCATAGCCCCAGACGAACTTACCACTTTTTTTCGATTTTTTTATAAAAATAGTTATTATTTAGGAATGTATTTGCTACAAATTGATTAAAAACACTTCCTATGTCATCTAATATCAATACCAAGATGCCACGCCCATTTATAGGTATAGTCCCCATACAAATATATCGCCCATTTTTGTAAGAAAATAGTTCTTATTTATGAAGATATTCACTCTAATCCGGGTAAAGCACACCTACTGTCATCCTTTGAATGTACTACCGATATGACAAGGATCGGGTCGCTATAACATACAGACCCTATACAAACTTACCTTCTACTTTTTTTATTTTTTCAAGAAAATTTTTGTTATGTTATGTAAAATTTTACATATATACTTCTAATATGAGCCCCAACTTGAGATGTCCCCACCCAACCTCTTTGCGGAAAAAAACTGATGACAAGAACTAATTAAAATTTTGTGTGGTGGGTATTTGAGCTTCGGTTCTACCGAAGCTAACGCTCCTTCTTGTAAATTTTATCTCTTTTATATTCTGTCTCTAGCCCCTATTTTAAGTGGTATCCCCCGTACATGAATTCCCTAAAATTTTGAGTTTATGCATACAAATGTTTGTTGTTTTTTAATCTATGAACTCTAAATTTAGTATGGACTATGCCTATGATAGGTCACAATAAAATTTTCCAATTTGTGTCAGTACCTAAAGATTTTAAGATTTTACCAAAATATTGGACTTTATTTTCAAAAAAATTGTATAAAAGGAAGGTAGGCACTTATACAAGAATGGCCAAATTAAGTGTGGTTTACCACTAAATCATATAGCCCCTATAATAAAACATGTTTAATCGATTAATCAATGAACAATCGATTATTTTGTATAATCACACAGCCCTACCTCATACAAAGTTATCAGAATTTGATTTTTTGAAAAGTTTATCCATTTTTTTGTTGTTTTTTTTTTTTTTTGGGAAAATAAAGCTTGAAATACTAAAGTACACTAAAGATGGTATTAAGATTATTGGTTCATACAAATTGAGTACAGAGTGTCCTGTTCTTTCTTGTTTTGTATAATTTTTTCCGTATTTTAGCGAAGGCTTTAAAAAGACAAACTGTTATGTGTGTGTCTGTGTCAATGGCAGCGACAATTTGATTACTAGAAAACATAAACAATTTAAGGCGAATATTATTTGTAGCCACACTCATCTATACTATTTATACATATACATATAAATATACATATAGACGTCTAAGTTATTTAATAAATTAGATGGCTACAACAACAACAACAACAACAAAAATGCAGAACAACAAATGACAACACAGAACCACAGAACACAAAATCGCAATATCGCATAATGCTGCTAGTTTGCGGTTTGGCATGGCTTGGCTTGGCTTAAGCTTAATAAAGCCAAAAAGCCTCTAAATCATAAATGATTTTCTTAATTTGAAGTCATAAATTTTATGACAAAATAAAATGTAAGAATGTCAAATAGACGTTTTTTTGTTTTTGTTTTTGTTATTGTTGTTTCGTTTTCATGACTAAATAAAAGTAGGCAAAGTAGATTTATCATTGCTCAAAAGGAAATACAAAAAAAAAAAAGGAAAAAAAAAATCATTAACAACAACGCTAGCTGTCTGTCCGTCCGTCCGTCTGTCCTCTTTAGTTATTTCTATGTAAAATAAAGTAAACTCGAGTTCATAAGCAAAATATAAAAGCATAACTACAACAACAAAAAATAGCAACAACAACAACAACAAAAATAATAATAATAAACATAAATAAATATTTAGGTAAAAGAAGTAAAAGCAACAACAACAACAACCCAAAAAAAAAAAAAAAATATTTTAGTCATAATGAATAAACTCAAACCTTTCCAAAAAAAAAAAAAAAAAAAAAGGAAGGAAAGGAAAGGAAAGAAAAAATGTTCCAAAACGAAAGGACGACTTATGCTGGCATGAGGACATAGAAATTGATGTAGTAGCAACAACAAAAGAAAACAATAGCAACAACAACAACAAACAAGTCGTTTTAGTAACCGCAAAACAAGCTCGTAAAAACTTATTTAATTTGTGATTTATATGAATAAAAATATATATAAACATTTTTTTTTTATTTATTTATTTTTTTTTTTTTTTGCTTTTTTACTGCATTAATTTAAACGAGAGTTGTTTGATATGTATTGCTAATAAATATTACTTTTAAGTTATGAAGAAAACTTCAAGCTAAAAAAAAGTGAATGCTATGTTCTGCAATCACTTAAGCTGTAGGCATGGAGACGTTGTCCCCAGTAAGGTTCGATAGCCCTTCATCTGACAAATTTTTCTGTATATTACTTTTTCGATATTAAGGAAATGTTGGTGTAGGTTAGAATGGCCGACGCGAATTCTCGCGATTTCACCTCGGTCCATTGTGATACCATATGATCCCTCTTTTTATTTTCTCCTACACGAACCAGCTCGATTTTCTTATGAAGGTTGCTACTGCACAAATCTTTACTAATGCAATCTCCGCCAGACTATCAAGAAACGGTCTACCAAGTACGGTAAACCTTATTCTCCCTAGGGCTGCGCAGTGGCAAAGAAAATGTTCTACTCTCTCCTCCTCTTCCTCGATTCAACAGCTTCTACAAAAGTCGTTTGATGCTACCCCTTGTCGGACGGGATGTCTGCCAACCAGACAGTGTCCGTGAGAGCTCCAACCATCATGAATAGAGTCTGTCTATTAATATCGCATGAGTTGGACTGTTCGTTTAGTGTTGCATTCTTTCCACGTTAGTTTCGAAATATTACATTTGGGATTTGTGGTCCACCTAGTCTCTGCCAGTCTGACCAATCAAGAGGCCATGGAAATTCCTGTCGAACTCCTCCCTGGAGGAATAACGGAATTTGTACCTTCTCTGGCCAATCTATCTGCTTTGCAATTACCGAATATGTCTTGATGACCTGGAACCCATGTGAGGCAAATATCCCATTGCTTAGTTTGCATTAATGAGAACTTTTTAGAGCTTTTTTGAAGAAAATTTCAAACTCATCTCTGGTTTTTTTAGATTTTCAAAAAAAATTTCAAATAAATTTTAAAATGTTTGCCATCTATTGCCAATGTTGCGCCATCTGTGTGCTAAAAAAGTATTACTAAAGTTTTTTTTTTTTATTTAAACGAACCTCGTCTATACTATATACACTTATATGTCTCTAGACACATTTCTATAGAAGTGTGTACATATTTTATTTTATTTTAATTTATTTTAATTTTTTTTTTTTTTTTTTTTGAAAATTATTTATTTTTGAGAATGTTTATGCGCAAAGCATTTGGTTTGCATTTACAAAAAAAAAAAAAAAAGGGTTTTCTCTTATTCATGCCATTTCATTCTATTTAATTTTATTTTAACTAAAGAATTGAGCAATTTTGATTTACATTTGTAGCAGCAAAAAAAAAAAAAAAAATTAAGTAAAGTTTGTTTGTTGCAAACAACCAAAAAAAAAAAAAAACCTCAAAAAAGAAAAAGTTTACAATTTTTTATTTATTTTTTAACAAAGAATATATAATTTAATTTTGTTTTTCAACTTATACGAATAAGTTCATTTTGATATGTCGAGCACGTAATGCAATATTCCAAATTGTAAACTGGTTGTTTTCTTTATTTATTTTATTTTTTTTATTTTTTATAAAAAAGTTGACTTTGAAGCTTGTCTATTCAAATCAAGTCTTTTGAATAACTTTTTTTTTTTTTTAGTTTCAACAGTTTTATACAAAAAATATTTAATTACGCTAGATAATAGTGAATGAGATACAGACAGTATTTTTTTCGACTATACTTTACTAGTATACGTTCTTGCAGTTAATGGTAAAAGAATCAATTGTTCTCAAATCAAAAACATGCGCTCTTATATCAAGAATGAATTGCTCTTCATAAACGAACGAACAGAAAGAAAAATATGATGCAATAAGAGCAAATTTGTGAGAGCGTAACTCACGTGTTTCAATGCTTTTTCTCTCCCATTTTACAATTTAAGCTTTTGAAACATAAATTAAGCCTGTTTGTTCTCAATACAAGCACATTGTGCTCGATACAAGAAATGTTAGCAATAATAAAATAGTATAAATTGTAAATTTTCTATTTGTTACTTTTAAGTTATTATGAGGCATTAATTTGGAAGAGTTTGCAAGCAAATACATTAACTTCGGTAGCACCGAAGCTCAAATACCCGTCACACGAAACTTTAATAATTTTCTTGAAATAAGAAAAAAATGGAAGGTGAGTTTGTATAGGGTTTAAATGTTATAGTGGCCCGATCCTTGTCATTTAGGTAGCATATTCATAGGATAACAGTAGAAATGATTTTACCCAGGTTTTTGTGAATATATTCTATTTCCATACAAAGTCAGAAAAATAGGCGCTTTGTTTGTATAGGGGCCATATCAAAGAATGGGCGTGGCACCTTTCTTCTGATATTGGATGCCATTAGAAGTTTTTTTACCCATATTTGTAGTAAATACATTGACAAATAATAACGATTTTAATACAAACAGGAAAGAACGCTGAAGTCGAGTATGCTCGACTGCAAGATACTCTGTACCCAATCGATATGTACCTTAATTTAGGTTCTATTTGACTACCATACATCATTGAATTGGATTTTCATAGAAAAACTTAAAAAATCGGGTATATCTTTGATTGGGTTTATACCTAAAATTTTGTTGGGCCTACCCATATTGGTCTATTTCATTGGGACTATCATAGACATAATTTATACTAAATTTAAATTTTCTAGAATAAAAAACAATGACGTTTTTATGTAAAAACCCAATATTTTGGGAATTTTTATGGGGCTATACCTAAAATTTTGTTGGTCCTATCCATATTGGGATATTTTATTGGGACTATCATAGACATAATTTTTTACTAAATTTGAACTTCCTAGTATAAAAAACAACAACGTTTTTATGCAAAAACAAAAAAATTTTGGGGTACATTTGTATGGGTTTAAATGGGTCTAGAAAAACCGTTTGTAAGTCTGTGGGTTTTTTTTTAAAGTTTTAGTATTGAAGAAAGCTAGTTCGACTCCCTTCCAATGCTGATCAAGAATATATATACTTTATAGGGTCTATCTTGCCTCCTTCTGTCTGTTACATACATTCGCACAAACTTAATCTACCCTTTTACCCTTTGGGTACAGGGTATAAAAATCAAAAAAAAAATGGTAAGTTTTTATGGGGGCTATATCTACAAATGGGCGTGGCACCTTGGTTCTGACATACAAACTGACTAGAAGCACAAAAAGCTAAATCGATTCGTCTCGTCGAGCTGATCAATAACATATAATATATACTTTATGGGGTCTTCGATGCCTCCTTTAAAGCGTTACAAACTTCCCGGGTAAAAAAAAATTTATTTGAAAAGGTAAAGACATATTTGATAGAAGTTTTTTTTATTCAATTACAAAAAAAATTGAAGTTAAAAAACTTTTTTTTTACAAGGGATCCAAAGTACGTGGTCAAAAAAATTGGTATGTTGCTGAAGGCCACGATTCCGGAACTCTGCGTCGATTGCATTTTTTTAGTGACTCAAAATGGTCAAAAAAACGTGACTTTGAAAAAAAACCAAAAAAACAAAACTTGGTAAGAAGCCGATTTTGTTTTTTGTAAAATTTGTATGGAAATCGAATATACTTTGTATATGTACCTTTAGTTAAGTCTTATCTTAGAACCATACCTCATTGTATTTGATTTTTTTATACAAAAACTCCAAAAGTGGGGTAAATTTCTATGAGGGCTATACCTAAAATACTTTGGTCCTACCCATATCGAGATATTGTATTGGGACAAACATAATTTATAATAGATTAAGGCTACCCATTAAAGTGTGACAGCATTACAGATTTACAGTCGGAGGGACAGACGGACAGGAATAGATCGACTTATATCGTCATGCTGATCAAGATTATACTCGTATATACTTTATAGATTGTACCATACCATCTTCAGCGTATAAAAATGAAACCAGAAACCAAAGAGAAAGACTTAGGCTGTGTGGCAACTAAACAAAGAGTACAAACATGAAAATGTTAACTGAAAAATGGATGTCCGTGTGACCACTTCAAAGGAGTTAAACAGCAAACAGAACGAGTTTTGCAGTGTTTTCGCGGACTTTGCATGCATTCATCACAGCACACCAGAGTCCTAGGAACAGTGAAAGTGGTAATCTTTTCCGTTTAAAAAGAAAAAAAGGCAAGGGTGCATCTGACCGTATTATTCACATTCATTACCTTAAAAAGAGTAAAATAATCTACTGCGAATTTAAAAAAAAAAAACAAACGGATCAGTTCATAAATTTGTGCCCATTCACTCCATGCGATTTTTTCCCTGTTTCCAAACTTGAAGAAATCGCGGATATTTAAATCGAATGAAGAGTACAACTCTGTAACTATTTTATGATTCTAAAGAGTTTCTAGAAGTTTCTCTAAATCACTTTAAAATATATTTTCGAAAAATAATTTTGAATTTAGTCACAATAATCTAAGTAAGCCGATTAAGATCTGCTACAAGCATTAAAGGATTATATAAGGTAATAGTTTATCATTCGATTTACCCTGCGACTATATTAAACGTAATATTTTTGCATAAAAAATTTTCTAAATATTTTGAGATGCAACTTTTTTTTTTTTTTTTGCTAAGCAGAACTTCACTTTACATAAAATCTAAAAAAAAAACCCCTCAACAACTTTGTTAGAAAATCAACTCAAACACATTAAATAGCTGCGAAAAAAAACAAAAAAAAAAAAAAAAGTAAAATAAATGAAAAATCTGCAAGCAGCCACAAAACGTGCACAAAATTTTTATATGCTTCTATTTGAATGTCCTTAAGTCCTTTTTAGTGTTACTGCTTTTCTTGCTGCTGTTGTTGTTGTTGTTGTTGTGCTGCGCTTTTAACATATCGTAAAGGAAGTTTAGCTGCTTCCGCTTTCTAAAGAAGCATAGAAAAAAAAAAAAAACAGAAAATCGCAACGCTATAAAGCGTCAAAAAAAAAAAAAAAAAAAAAAGAAAACCCAAGAAAATGTTAAGTGACCGAACGCTGGAGGCACCAAAAAAAAAAAAAAAAAAATGAAAAGCGAAACGAAACGATTTGAAGTGTCAGGCTACAAGGACAAAAAAAGAAAATAGCAATTCATTCTGCATAGCGAAATCCTTGTTCAAAATGGCAAAAATTAAGCGCAAAAAATATTTTACATGAAATGAAATGCAAAAAAAAAAAAAAAACGAGCCAGCCTGAATAGCAGAAAATAAAGTTGTATAAAAAAAACTGTATTTTTTTTTAGTTTTCTTTTTATAGCACTGAAGTTTTAATGCGCTACACTAAATTAAATTTTTTTAAATTACAAAAAAAAAATGGCAATAAAAGAAAAAATTATTTTTCATTCGATTTTTTTCATGAAATTTGATTTTTTTTTTTTTGAATTTGTAATATCCCAATTCCCATTACAAGTTGGGAAAAACTAAAATACTTTGGCAAAAAACTATAAATGAAGTATATAAAAACAGACAAAACTGAAATAAAAAATAGAAAAACTTCAACATCATCATCGTCATCGTCAACATCGTCATCAGCGTCATCGAAAACTCAACAAAGCAAGGAAAATGTGTTCTACAATGTTCGCCTGACCCAGAAACATGGCGACCGGAAAGTAATGTTCGTCATTGTATTCTTGTTGCTGTTGTTGTTGTTGTTGCTCAACACAGAGAAGAGATAGATGATGATGATGATGGTGGCTGCCAAAACACTTTAATAGCGCGAAACAAGCGAAAATTTGCTACCATCATACAAACACATACAAACATACACAAACACACACATACATATACTATATATGTACGTACAAAATTATCCTAAATGTCCTTTGCCACTAACACTGTGAGTAGCTATGTCACACACAAGTATAGCATACTTTTAAGCGCGCTGCAGGCAGTCGCTATTTTAGCTATAGAAAATATATATTTTTAAATTTATTTCTACGCTTTATATTGTGCATAGTTGACACCGATACTAATCTATAAATTTTATGCTACATATTAACCTATTCAAAGCAAACAGTGACCCTCACATAATCTGTTTAACGTTGCATTTAATCGGTTTAAGCAACTAATTCACTTGCATTGCACACAACATTAAACACACACTTTAACTTTCATTATCAGCTGACAGACAGACAGACTGACTGACTGACTGTATAGCTCGTTAAATGCATTAAAAAAAAAAAAAAAAAAACAATGTTTTTGTTATTATTCACTTACCGCTCTTGCATCGCATTGTATTGTTATATAGAATAATCCCAAGAGCAAAATTGCCCAGAATTGCAATGATTTTTGCAATTGCAGCATTGTTTCTTTCTTGATTTTCGTATTGATTGATTTGATTGATTGATGGCTTGCTTAAATAAATTAATTTCACGATTTTTTTTTTTTTTTTTTGGTTTGTTGTTGTTTTTGATTAAATGATTGATTGTTTGATTAAGTACATAAGCACGTCTTAATGTTCTTTTTTTATTAAATCACTAAAAGTAAATAGAAAAAAAAAAAACAATTATTTAATTAATAAAATTTTAATTAGAATTTATTTTTAAAAATTTTTACTATGAAAAAAATTTTTAAAATTAAAATTCTATTTTTTTTGCACTAAAAAAAAAAATGTAAAAAAAAATATTTTTTTTTGCACTATTTTTTTCAATTTTTTTTAAATATATTTTTTTTTAATTTCAATTTAATTAAATAAATATTTTGTTTTGATTTTTGTGCTTCAGCTACCTTTTTGTAAGTTTTTAAATGTTCTTTTTTATTTAATTATTTCTTTTATTTAGTCCGAATCGCACCGTACACGCTGGCAGACCGATTCGTTCTGCTGTCATTTGCTGCTACGCATTCGGTTTTATGGCACAAACGAACCAAGCCGAACTGAAACGAACAAACAAAATAACTGTAAAAGACAAAAGCTTACACAGCGAATTCGTAAAGCGCTTAAATGCAGCGAATTTTCTTTTGGATTTTTTTTTTTTTTTTGTTATTGTAAAAGAGCGCATTGAATTCGCCGCAAATTTTTATTTATTTCTGATTTCTTTAGTGCATTGTCTGGTTACGCCTGAAAGTATGCTTGCCTCTGCTTACTCAAACCATTTGCTTTATTTGTCTGCATGTGTATGTGTATGTCGTGTATGTGTGTATGTTTGTGTGCTTGGTTATTTGTTTGTTTGTTAAGCTTTCATTGGTGTTTGATTGGCATGGTACTTGTTTATTGCCAAAGTACTCAAGGACACTTGCAATTGTCGAAATTGTCAAATTTGTATGTCTTCTTGTATTTCTTTTTATTGTTTTTTTTTTTATTGTTTTTTTTTTTTTCGAATGTTTCGAGAGCTTTGCATATTAATTGATACAATATTTCTTTTGTGGTTAATGCATACCAATTCGTTATGTATACTGCATTTTTTAGTTGAAACAAATTAAGCATCTGCAGTTCCGAAAGCTGCTTCCGACACTGATTCAATCAGAAAAACTTCGACTAAAGATATTCTCAGGTTTTACCTATTCAAATTTCTGGTTCGGTTACAATAGAATTTATTATGAGTCGCAGTGCCATTTTCTCCCGTCTAGGCAATGTCCACATTAAGAGAGTTATCTGAGTCTTCACTTTTGCTTTAACCACTTGTTTGTCAGGTGATTCCGGTCCAGGCACTACATCATACTCTAAACATAAGGGTTATTGGAACAAGAAAGTCAGTCGGTTTTTTGATCCACTCACGGCTTCCAGCATGTCGATATTTAATATTTACTTGGAATTTTGTTCGCCAAATTAAGGCCCATTTTTCTAAAAAATCTCAACGTAATGGAAAATTTTTAATGCTTCATTCGTATTCAGCAAAGAAAAATCTATTAGATATGCCTAGTCTGATACCAAAATTATTTTCCGTGTCGACCTGTGTAATTATGCAAAAATATTTGCCTTTTCCGGTTGTGGGCACCCAAATGTAATCGGTTGTGGACACCTTGTTGGCTATTTCTAACCCGAAAGAGCTTGTACAGAGGGAGGCAAACACTAACTAAACCATTAACTAAGCGCGCAAAGCCAGCAACAAAAACATCGGCTAAGTACTGCTGATGCCATGAAGTATAAAGTATATTCTTGATCAGCAAGAGGAGACGAGTCGATCTAGCTATGTCCGTCTGTCTGTCTGTCTGTATATTTCTATGCATCTTTTTCGTTCAAGATTTAATGATATTAAGCTGAAATTTGGAACTTAAGCTTATCTCGGCAACGACTATGTTATGTTCGAGAAGGAGAGTGCCACGCCTATTTTTAGGTACAGCCCCCATACAAACTTACCTTTTTTTTTTTTTTCGATTTTTGTATAAAAATACTAATTATTTATGGATGTATTCGCTCCCAATTGGGTAAAAACATTTCTTTTGTTATCCAGTGTCAAACCAAGATGCCTCGTCCATTTTTAGATATAGCCCCCATATAAACTTTCCGCCCATTTTCGAATTTTTGTATGATTTTTTATGGTTATTATTTATTCATGTTTTTGCTCCAAATTGAGTAAAAACAATTCCTATGTCTTCCAATGTCATGGTGCCACGCCCATTTTTAGGTGTGGCTTCCGTACAAACTTACCGCCCATTTAACGATATTTTCGAAAAAATTTTAAACTTGGGTGACCACTTTTGATTACACATAAACTCTTTAAAAATTCGTGTGACGGGTATTTAAGCTTCGGTTCTACCGAAGTTAACGTTTTTTCTTGTTCGTAATAATTTTGAACCATTTCCGAAAGGTTATAAGAATAACATATGAAGTCCAATATGGCCGCTAACAGCTGTAATAATGATATTCTCTCTCGATTGTGAAACAATGTAAATAGCATTAGAAGGAGAGTCGATCTGTTTATGATCTCTTCTGTCGTCCGTTCTGCTAACAGCAGATTTTTCTCGAAGACTTTTAAGGAGTACAAAATTAAATTTAACACGTTTAAACCAAATAACTTAAATATATATTTGTTATGTATAGTAAAAACATAAACAAATATCAAATTTTAACAATTGGAACCAAAAATAACAGTTTTTTTTTTTTTTTTTTTAATTTAACGAAAAACAAATTTTTCCTAATATTGCGACGTTTCACTGTCACTCTCTTCGCTCTGCTGAAATTGAGCATAGAACATGAAAACTTGATTGGGCCACGTAGTACTCGAATTATTTGTAATTTGCACATCCGATTCGTTTTCATCACTCTCACTAAAAATACTTATAACAGAATTTTCAAACAGCTGAAAATCATGATTTGAATTGATTTGATGATTTACATTTGAAGAAGCAACTTCTGCAACATCGTCGTCTTCAGCGTCATTTTCAAGATCAGTCATTTCTACGTCTAAATCAAGAACCATATCTTCAGTCTCATCGTCAGCATCGTGTTCATCACTATCATCATCTTCGTCATCATCGTCGTCATTATCATCATTCGATTCTGTATCGACTTCCATCTCATCTTCAACTAGTTCATTATCAGAGTTCCAATTGAATATATTACTTAAATTATCATGCAGCGAATCAAAATCAGATACGGTGCTAAAATCTGTTAAAGTATCTTCCTCTTCTTCTTCGTCCCCTTCAAGTTGATACTCAAACGATTGACGACACAAAGGACACGTTTTACATCTGCCCACGCGGACCAAATTCTCGAGACATCCCCAGACAAAATGAATGGCCACATGCAATATTAGTTGGATTCTCCCTTTGCGCTCAAACAAATTACACAAATATCAATCTCGCTGGCGCCTTCCATTGTTGGGAAATTTGGGAAATTTTATTTTAATTGGTTTATCTTGTTTCTTCAAAAGTTTTATACTTCGACAGCTAAAATCAAGATAATTTGTTTAATAGAAATTTAAAATAGAAAAAATAAAAGAAAAGTATTTGTAAAAATTTTCTTTAAATAAATTCAAAATCCGCAGTGACGCAATAAACACCATTCTACAACCACGGGAATAGCAAATGCATCTAAAGGGTGATTAAATTTCAAGGGCCGAGGTTGATTTTAAATAAAACACGAATTATTAGGGAAATTATTAACATGTCTTCGGCGGCACACGTCCATCCGATGGTCTAAATATTCGATGACGCTGAGGCATAATTGAGGTTCAATGTCGTTAATGTGCCGAATTATCTCATCCTTTAGCTCTTGAATTGTTGTTGGCTTATTGGCGTACACCTTTTCTTTCAAATAACCCCAAAGAAAGAAGTCCAACGGTGTCAAATCACATGATCTTGGCGGCCAGTTGACATCGCCGCGACGTGAGATTATTCGGCCATCAAATTTTTCGCGCAAAAGAACCATTGTTTCGTTAGCTGTGTGGCAAGTGGCACTGTCCTGTTGAAACCACATATCGTCCACATCCATATCTTCCAATTCAGGCCACAAAAAGTTTGTTATCATCTCACGATAGCGAAAACCATCCACAGTAATTGCCTGGCCAGCCTCATTTTCGAAGAAGTACGGCCCTATGATGCCGCCAGTCCATAACCCGCACCAAACAGTCTCTCTTTGTGGATGCATTGGTTTTTCGACACTCACTCTTGGATTCTCATTCGCCCAAATGCGGCAATTCTGCTTATTGACGAATCCACTGAGGTGAAAATGTGTTTCATCACTAAAGATGATTTCCTTCGAAAATTGATCATCCACTGTTGCCATTTCTTGCCACCATTCTGACCATTGACGACGCTTGAAATGGTCAAGAGGCTTTAGTTCTTGAGTCAATTGAACATTGTAAGCGTGTAAATGCAAGTCTTTATGCATAATATTCATCAACGACGAGCGTGAGAGGTGCAATTGTTGGGCACGGCGACGAGTTGAGGTGGACGGCTCTTCAGCCACACTACCGCGAACAGCAGCAATATTTTCTGCAGTACGAGCTGTACGAGCATGCACTGCTGTTTCACATCTCCTACAGACCCGGTTTGCTTAAATTTTTGCACGATTTTTCCGATTGTACTCACATTTGAACGATTAAATTGACCGAAAAAATCACGAAGTGCACGATATGCATTTTGATTTGAACGCCCATTTTCATAATAGGCCTGAATAACTTTAACGCGTTGCTCGATTGTGTATCTTTCCATGGTTCAAATTGAGTTAGTCTGAAGTTGAGAAATGTCAAAAGAAATGCAGGAAAAACTTGACGCTTAGGTGTGGTTCACATTCAACATCGGCCCTTGAAATTTAACCACCCTTTATATGAATCGCTAGAATAATCGAGAATATAGATTTTGAAGAAGCATATGGTCGAGAGAGGGAATAACTAATTCCGTTAAAGACATAGCTGAGAGTGCTGTAGTATTGGGAATTAGCTTGTCTACACTCCTCACTTTAAGATCATTCCAGGCAACTGATTTACAAAACTAAAACTAAAATTGTGGACCAGCGGAACTTGTTAGACATGAAAATACGACCGACCTACTACCGAGCATGACTTATACAAGCAGAAAGTGAACCCATTTCGATACTTCTAAGTACTGGAAATACTAAAAATGAGAGGAGTATGAAATGACGCTCTGGTGAAAATAACTATAGGTCATTTTATTTGGGCGTAACCTCACTTAAAATCTGTAGAAGCTGCGCGATAAACGATGTTTTGGGAGAGCATTGAACTGGACCTAAAATTTTTTGTATTGGAGTGAAATATTTGTGAACTTTGGTATGTATATAGTATTTTCTGCGGTTCATAGTCTCTTTCACTTTACCTGAGTTCTGTGTTCAGATGTTTGGCCTGCCTAGCAACTAGCCCATCTGTAAGAGGATTATATTTTTTAAATCAAAGAAACAAACTTACCTTTATTCTTAAAAAAAAAAAAAAATTATAACACTAAAATTTTGTTCTCTTTAAAACAATTAAATAAATTTTAAAGATTTGTATTAAACTTGACAGCGTTTTCAAAGTCAGTTAACCTTTTGTAGCTAAGTATTTTGCTCTTAGTTCAAAGCTTTAACTTATTGAATTGAGACATAACTTAAATAGATCGTTTGTTAATTTACTAAAGATTTTTTATACCCGCAATGTATTGACTCCAAATAGGGTAAAAACACCTTTAATATCAAATCCAATGTGCCACGCTCATTTTTTGGCATAGGCCCCACACAATGTCGACGTTCTATGAAAGCCACTGATGATAAAAAAGGTTTACTTATGAATCGATTTGTGTCAAATACAGTAAAAACACATAGAGTAATAGCAGCCCATGTTTATAGAAAGGCCCAATGGTTAGGGTGGGTTCACAATAGCATACAGCCCCCATACACATTTACCGGCAATCTTTGAGTTTTTACACCCGTTACACATAGTGTAAACGGGTATATTCAGTTTGTCCAAAAGTTTGTAACGCATTGAAGGAGGCGTCGGAGACCCCATAAAGTATATATATATTATTGATCAGCTCGATGAGACGCATCGATCTAGCCATGTCCGTCTGTCTGTCTGTCCATCTGTTTGTTGCTGTGCGATTTATTCGATGAAAATATAAAGATATTGGGCTGAAATTTTAAACTTAAGCTTTTCTCAGCAACGACTAGATTAAGTACGAATATGAGAGTGCCACGCCCATTTTTAGGTATTGCCCCCATACAAACTTATCGATTTTTTTCGATTTTTTTGTTAAAAAATAGTAATTATTTATGAATGTACTCGCTCCCAATTGGGTAAAAACATTTCTTTTGTCATCCAGGGTCAAAACCAAGAAGCCACGCCCATGTAACGGGTATTTCAGCTTCGGTTCCACCGAAGTTAACGTGTTTTGTTGTTTTTTATGAAATATGCGTTATTCATAAGGCGATTTATTTCAAATATACTCAAATTAATAATTGTAGCAGCCAATGGGATACATGACTTGAAGTAGGAACATCATATGACGCATATGATCATATAATACAAAACTCTTTTACAAACCGAACGCACATATGTATTGATTCAAGAAAAGATAGTCTAATCATCATGTGATGGGTATTTAAGCTTCGGTTCAATCAACGTTAACGTTTTTCCATATTTTGTTATTTTTTTTGACAGTGAAATCTTTTAAAATACATAAAATTTTATTTTCTCTTTATTTGTGTTAGTTTTGCTTCATATATATACATTTTTTATTATATTTTCCTAGGGTGCCCACAACCAGGTACAAAAATTTTGTTTTCTCCAAAAAATTTTTACTTTACTAAAATTTGAATAACTTTTTTTTTTTTTTTCTAAATTGAAGTTATTAACTTGTTTGCTTTACTGAAACGTGTATCGTCTAGCTTGATCAACAGTTATAAACTAAAAACCAAAGGGTGCTCACAACATACCCAACATATTTTCAAAATTTATGGAATTTTATAATACAACTTAATGTTTCTTATGTTCTATGTAAGGCACAATGCATTCCGTAAGCAAGCAAGTACTCAAGAATGAGTAAATACTTATTTGCCAAATTGAAAAACAAAAAAATTCTTAATAGAAACTTTATTCTTTGTCTTGTCAAGTATGTGTATGTATGTGTGTGTGTGTGTGTGTGTGTGTGTGTGTGTGTGTGTATGGCAAATGAAAAATATCTGTGTGAGCATTATAAATATGTTTAAATAATTTCGAAACCATATTGTAGAGAGCACTTATTCATTTATTCAATTATTGTTTAGCTTGTTGGTTTGCTTTTTTCTCTTTTGTTTCATTCATTTAAAATGTCATAAGCTGCATTCGAGCGAACGAGCGAACGAGCTCAACTCTTCTTCATAAATCACTCAAGTTAAAATGACAAAGTCAAATTGGAACAATTGAAAAACGACAACAACAACGACAACAACGACAATGACAAGGACAACAAGCATGAAAACGACAATAACAATTGCGAGTGCCTGCCTCAGCGACAAGTTAGACAAATCAACAGAAAAATGAAAAACAAAAAAAAAAAAAGAAAATAGAAAATGGAAAAGAAAAAAAAACACAATTCCATTGCCGGATTTAGTACTTTTACCCTGCTGCTGTTGCTGTTGCTGCTATTGGTAAGCAAAATAATTCCATGGCATCGTATCGGCTAAGTTAGTTGTATGACAACACTTCAGCCCACTACTTAGCTACTTGGCGACTGAGTGACTGCCTGTGTGTCTGTCTGTCTGTCTGTCTGTCTATGTACTTTGTCGCTGCTGCGCTAAGTAGCCAGATATGCGGGTGCATATACAAACACACACACACATGCACATACACACACACACACACAAGCATGTATAATAATAATACACCGCTTCGTTATGCTTTGTTTAACGTTGACACAGTTCGTATACGTAATACTTTTGCTTTTGATTCGTGTATTTCTTTATCCTTTCTTTTGTGTGTGTGTGTGTGTGTTTGTTTTTCGGTTTCTTGTTATTCATTGTTTTATTTTTTTTATTTTCATTTTTATTTTATTTTTGCTGCTGTTCGTCCACTTTGACAGACTTTGACTGTCGCCATTACCGTCGCCATTGTTACGTTTTTTCTGTTTCTTCTTCTTCTTCTTCTTCTTTTTGACTAACTTTTCTTTTTATTTATTTACTGTTTTACTATTTTTTACGTACTTTGATGACTTTCATCATCATTCGTCCATTGCGTTCCATGCATTCGCACATTCACTTCCGCTTAATATAAAGACACGCACGCACATAACACACACACACGCACACATACACGCACACTCATACTCTATTTTCTTTGTGCTTTGTATAAACGTGTTACAGATATGGCTTTGTCGCTCGTTTATTCATGTTGTAAGCAGTTTTTTTTTTTTTTTTTTACGTTGTACGTATTTCATTTCGGACGCATTATGTACACTATACGCTTTTTTCTATTTAAAGGTATTTTAGTTGTCTACTTAACAAAAAAAAAAAAAAACGCTTTTGTATTAAGCCGACTATTACATTTTTTTCTCTTTTAAGCTTTAATGTTATCCATCATTGGAACAAAATTCGTAAAAAATTCCTTAAGGCCTAAAAACAATATAAGCTTCTAGCGTACATTTTTAGCATATTTTATTGTATAGCACTGAAAATAGATAAATTTAAAGATTAAAAATTGAGTATTTTCTCAATGCAATATGATCAAATTTAACTAAAAATAATTTTAAAAATTCAACATTATTATTTGCCGATAATATATTTTGTTTTGATTAAACAATTTTTCTATGAGCAGCCTAAAAATATGCAATTTTTTATTTATTAATTTTTGTAAAATGGATAATGTCAAAAATTATTGAATTTTTAAATTTTTTTTTTTTTTTGCAGTAACGCTGCCATTTTTAAGTTGTACAAATTTGCTTACTGCTATCATTATCATTAAGCATATTGGTTACATTTGTTGGATACTTGGACAAATTCTTAACAAACAAATATAAGATTGCATTTTTTTTTGTTTGTAGCGCAACCAAAAATGGGCTGGGGCTAACTGGGCTGAGCTGGAATCAGCTGTTTTTTATTTTTGTTTTTTTTTTTTTTTTTATGTTAGAAAGGCAAAACATTTTTGTATGGGAAAATAATATCGACTTCTTAAATGAGCCGAATATTTATTGGTCATTGTTTAAGTGGAATTTCAATTTACTTGCATTGTTTAGCTTCAAATGTAACCGGTTTGGGGTTCATCGGTTGGGCGGTTTTAACGTTAAGTGCGGAAATAGAAACATTTTTACTATTATAGAGAGGTGTTCGAATAAATAAGAACAACGCAAGTTAAAACTCCATTCGCCCTATAAAATCAGCTTTCGAAAAATAAAAAAAAAGGAAAAAACACAATCTTAAGTTAATGTCCACTGACTATAAATACACATTAAGGCCCAAACATTTAGTAAGAAGACGCTACCCCATTATTTTTGATCACTTCGATGCATCTGGGTTTCATAGGAGCTGTCAGCGTGCGGCATCTGGAGAGTGGAATATTCTTCTAAGTATTTTTTGCTGCTTGCCATAAATCTTCGAAGTTTTTTTCTTAGCAGCTCGTACACCTTTCTTCACATCTATTCAGAGGTGTTCTATCCGATTGAGGTTCGGTGATTGTACAGGCCACTCCAAAACTCTGATTTTGTGGCATCGGAAACACTACTTTGCTCCTTAAGAAGTGTGTTTCGGGTCATTCTTTTGCTGAAAAACCTACCGTAACGGCATTTCCTCTTCAGAGTAAGGTGACATAATATCTTCCAGTATGTTACCAACATAGTGGTTGGCATCCGCATTACCTATAATCTTCATCAGAGTTTCCACACCATTCCACGAAAAACAGCTCCACAGCATCAGCCTTAAGTCGCCATGCTTAACAGTCTTACAAGTAAATTTAGTATTGAATCTCCTGTTTAGGAGGGCGTCTTACGATCTGTTTATCTGAGCTTGTATCAAACTGCACCACTTTTGTTTCCTCTGACCAAATGGTGTCAGGTTCGTTTCTGAACTTTTGAATTGTTCTTATTATTTCGAACACCACTGTATATATAATATGTAGATATATATTTATATAGATTTAAAAGGAACGTTCTGTTAAATGAACTGGAAATGTTCTTGTCGGGCCTATACATCGTCGACGGTGCTCCTGCCGATGGGACCTCTTGAGATTACATAACTTTCTGGCACTTGTATTTGGGTTAAAAAAAAAAATATTACAGAAATTGTTTTCTTTTTTTTTTTAATTTATAGAGCCTATGAAAATGATAATGCAGTTTGTTTACTTAAATAAATTTTCATTGCATACTTTTTGCAACACAAAAATGTTTGGCAGTGAGCATTTATTTTTTCATCAAAATTTTTTGTTGTTTCCGACAGAAAATAATTACTTTCTTTCAAAATTTAAGCAGATTGATGTAGCTTTTGTTACAAACTTCTTGTAAAAATCAATATACTCGTTTTTACATAAATACATATATATTTTTTTATCTACAATCTTATATGTATCTTTCGTTGTATAAGTGTGCGTTGTCATCCATATATATTCTTAAGCCGCTTTAATACCTTTTGTAATAGTCTCAATGCTGACTCCTCATTGACTCAAAATGGTCATATGGCAGTCGAAGGAATGGCAGCAAAGACAGCAAAGAAACGACAACACCAATGGCACCGCAGAGACCAAAAAGAAACCCAGACCAGACCAGACGAAACCAAACCAAACCAGCGCAGCAAACATAAGCGGTCAGCAGAATAAAAGGAGCAGCAGCAGCAGCAGCGAGTACAAGTGACCATAGCAGAACTTAAGGCTCATATGAGTTAATGGAGCTGAAATGTGAGCAAACGGACTAAGTGAGCTTAGTCCAGTGTATACAAGTGTCCTTTTTGTTTGTGATTTGTAAAGTGAACAACAGCGAAATACAAAAAAAAAAAAAAAAAAAAAATACAGAAATTCGTAGAAAGCGCCAAGCCAAGCCAAGCCAAACCAAACCGAGACAAGTTAAGCACCAAAAGTTCTACAATAAAACGTATAAGCAACCAAGCCAAATTGAATGAATGAATAAATGAAAGAATAAACGAATGAATGAATGAATGAATGATGGAGTATAGGATTGAATGGTGAACTAAATGAAAGCCGCGACTGATGCCTTTTACGCTGCTGGTTTTCGTCTTCATTCATTTCCATTTCATTTTTCTTTTTTCTTTTATTTTTTTTTTTTTTTTTGTATTTTATTTATTTATTTCATTCGTTTTTCGTTATTCTTACGCTTTTTGGTTATTCAAAAGGCAGTTCGCTCTCTATACTTGCTGGTTAGCCTTTGACTTCGACAAACTTTAAGGCGAGGCAACACAACGCAAGGGTTTTGCTGTATTTCGTGTGTAGCAGCATTTTGTTGTTGTTGTTGTGTTGTTGTTGTTGCTGCTGCAGAGGCAAATTAGAAGTCATGTTACCTTGCCTTTTTGTGTGTTATTTATACAGTTATGGGTTAAAGTGCATAAAAGTTTTAGAATATGATTGCTCTACTTCTCTTTTACTCTTTTGCCTTCCAATTTTTCTTTTATTTTGGTGCTCAACCAAGTCATCATCAATAATAAATCAGCAAAAAAAAAAAAAGCAAAGGAGTAAAGGCAAAATTGCGCCCTAAGGTAGGCAACTGCGTATACGTAATATGTCTGTGTGTGGCTGTGTGTATATTTGCTACTTTTATAGTGCAATAACTTTGTGTTATATAACTTCACTTATATATTTCAAAGCGTCTCGTCTCTTCTTCCCCTTAACTGACCATTTGGCTGCACTTTTTATGCTGTTATTAAATTTTTATGTGAATTGTGAATTGAACTTTTTATGATGTTACAATTTTATTTATATACTCGAATATAGTTGATTTTATTTATAGTAAAAATCAAGAGAGAGAGAGAGAGAGGACGGAGAAGGAGAGAGCGACTGTTTTGTTTATTTTTGATACGTGTTTTTTTTTTTTTTGCAAGTATCCCAAAAAATCTATTTATTCATTATTCATGACACTTTATTTTTACTCAATCTGATTGTGACTCAAAACGTAACGAAATGTCTGAATAAAAGTTGCCGCCGAAAAAATTTGTCATTTGCTGTTTTTACACTTTAGCAATTGTGAAATTTACGCGAACGCAACGCAGCTATAAACTAAGCAGAAGAAGAAGAAGTCAACAGCTCAAATCTAATAGTTTCATGGCAAGTTTAGCATATTTTTTAAGCATACACGTAGTTGGAGTATTATAAAATTGGTATAAGGCTCTGAAATATATGCAAATAGTTTGAGAAATACTCAAAAAGACTTAAAGATGAAAGTATTTGCAATTCCAGCTCAATGGGAGTAAAGGTGAACGAGAGTAAGACGAAGTACTTGGTATCCACCACCAGCAGATAATCTACACGATGTAGACGGTTTATATGGACAGAGAACTTCAACTTTGAGGCTGTAGAAAACTTCGACTACCTGGGCACAGGTGTAAACAGCGACAACGACACAAGTCAGAAAGTTAAACGAAAAATCACTCTTGGTAACCGTAGTTATTTTGGTCTCGGTAAGCAAATGCGAAGTAGTGTTCGGTCGAGAGAAACAAAAATTAAGACGCTTAAAATACCTGTCCTGATGTATGGCTCAGAAGCATGGATTATGACAGAATCGGATAAGTCTGCGTTGGGCGTATTTGATAGAAAGATACTTCGGAGAATCTTTGGTCCAGTTAGAGTATGCAATGAATTCCGTATACGCGCGAACGATGAGCTGCACAAGTTATACATTGACATCGACATAGTCGGGAATATACAACACAAAAGACTGTCATGGGCTGGTCACCTGTGT
Source organism: Leucophenga varia (assembly GCA_018903435.1). Classification (NCBI taxonomy): domain Eukaryota; kingdom Metazoa; phylum Arthropoda; class Insecta; order Diptera; family Drosophilidae; genus Leucophenga; species Leucophenga varia. Next base: position 227,695 of record JAEIFJ010001553.1, read on the forward strand.
CGGATGAATACAGAGGCTCCGGCAAGAAAAGTTTATAAGCCAGACGTCCGCCGCTGAGTTGGGAGGACTAGATCCTGGAGGATCGAAATCCCGAACTTGTATTGACTGGTACTGGGTGACAACGACTGCAGCTCAATTTATATATAAAAGTGGATCAAAGGTTTCATCAAAAGATTCCAAAAAATGCCAAAAGTCCGCCCGATTCCGCATCAGCAAACACTTTTTGAAGTGCTCCCGGGTCCGTGTTTTTGGTCTGGAGTGCACATGTACGGAACCCAGCGGCAGGATAAATTTTTCGTATGCAGCATCTCGCCCAAAATATGACGTGTGCTCTCAGTACTAATCTATGTGGCATCTGCTAGCTCGCGCATCACTCACTTTCCGGTCAACCAACCCCGTTTCATGTTTTTTTTTGACATTGTCCTCTGTAACCGCATCGGAGAGCCTGATTTGCTTTGCCTTCTTCCGTCTTCTTTGACATTCATGTGCAGACATTACGTTAGACTCTTATGGGAAGAATCAGTGGGGCTTATATAAGAATGACAATCGACGCAAAACATAACCTTTTTTTTTTTTTTAGCAGATTTACCAGTGCAGCCACGAAGATGCCTTTTTATTGTCCTGGGCGCTGTTTTCATTTTTTTTAAAGAAACCGAAGAAACCTTCTCCTTCATCTCTTTTTTCATTGATGAGTTACAAATTTTTGATAGCACATCCAATGACAATAATAAAGATTGCCATTAAAATTAATTTAATCAAGAATCGTCCTCGTTTTCGTTGTTGAGCCACTCGCGCTGGTTCTGGTGTTGCGGGCCTGGCTACTGCAGTCGCCGAGCAAATAGTATGTCGAGGCATTATATTTTTATATCCAATTTTTTAGCAGCCTTCAATTATTACAAAACTAGCAATCGACTTGATATGTAAAAAAAATTTCAACCTACTTTCTATAACAATTTGAGAAGGCTTCAATTTCAATTGTCAAGAAAAGGTTACTTTGATCAAAATTTCTATTTAAAGAAGTGTAGCCAAGTAGATTCTCGAAGATTGTAGATCCTAGCTTTAATTAAAAATTCGGCACAGTAAAAAAGGGTCAAGTAGAATGACTGGCAGCGCACATAATTGTGCCATGCAATAAATAAAATATTTGAGGAGCGAAGCAATCTGGCTGCACACAAAGGGTTTAGTTAAAAATGCAAATATAATCATTAACCATTTGCGTGATGCAGTTCAGTACAGTTTTGAATTGCATAGTTTTGGCCCGAGTATTTTACCGAAGGTAATAAGCAAGAAGCTTCGTTTTGCAAAGATGAACAAGCCAACATGAAAATAGATGTCCAGGAATCACTAAGGCTATGGAAGAGCCACTTCTCTTCCCTTCTTGGGGACGATAATGGGAACGATACCGCCAGTGGAGATGATGAATATCTGGGTCCTCCGACCGATGATGGGACTCCTGTGGAGCCACCAGACTACGACGAGGTCTTAGAAGTTATACAAAAGATTTTAAAAGAAAAAGCGGCAGGCGCAGAGTTATAAAAGCCGGACAAGATTTAATTGGATGTATGCATCAACTCTTATATATATATGTATATACATGTACATATATATGTATATACTAGCATCGAATTATCTACCAGTAACCAGTACTATCAGCAACTAGACCGATCGAAGTTGGTTATTGACCAAGTAGCGGCCTGAATTTAGCAATCGGATGGGAAGTCTCTTACATCAGAACAATGCAGGAGCATACACATCTTTGGCGAATCACAGGAAGCTTCTTAAACTGTTTATATGGAAGGTTTAAATGCAATCGCTCTAAAGTCCAGAGCTGGCTTCAAGATAGGCTTGCAAAAAATTTGCCAATAGGAACAAGAAGTATTATGAGAGGCCAATTATTAAATTGATGTAATTGGGATAACGTTACAAAAAAATTTAAGATACTCCTTCTGCGGATTTCAATACGTCCGATTGCATCTCAATTGGAAAGATCTCAGCTTCCATTGACTCCAATTTTTGACTTTGCATTTCGTTTCAAGTCGGCCAAATTTAGCTGATCAAAATAAAAATTTAAGAAAAATGAAAGAAAAATTAGTAGGCTTTATTTTTTTTTTTTTTTTTTTTCCTATATCGTTCATTTTCAGTTCAGTATTTTCCTCATTCTACTTCGTAACATAGCAGTGAAGAGTACTCAAGTTTATATTTTTAAATATATTTTATATTTTATTATAAATATTGGTTCATTTTTTTTCCATTTATTTTTGTGATCTGAAAGTCGAAGTGATAATGGACTAACCATTCGATGTAGCCCTTAGGCAAACATCGTTTTGCTACAATTTCCAAACAATCTGCTAGTGTGTGATAAACTTTTACAGGCTCGGGACACAATTCTCCAAACTGCAGCTTGTGATGATGCTGGTCGGTATGATAGGCGTAATCGTGGTAACTTCTGTGTGCATTTATAAGCGGACATGGAAATGGTGGGGCGGCGTTTCAGATGGTAAGTTTCCCGGCAGAACATGCACCTGGTATAAGGTGTGTCATTCACAACAGACGAACGGACGAACCAGCGAACGCACAGGAAAACCAACTGATCTAGGCGTCTCCAACGATTTACTCTTAGATTAGGCGTTTTATATGATTAGATTGGGGGTATCTAATCCGTTTAAATAATTTACTTACCTCTTTTCAGAAAGTATCCGCAGTATATGCGCGAGTAGACGTTTTAAAGGATGAATACGCAGGTTTGCAGGAAGAGTTGAATCGTTTGCAAAAGCGCATGGCTCCGATGATAATGTCGTTCCGGTGCAGCAGCGGCATCAGCAGGAACAGCACGAAACGATTGGTGACAGCGAGGAAGTTGGAGAGCAGCCCAGCAGCAACCCATTCATTTCGGAAAACGATGACGCTCACCAAGCATATGAAGTGGAAGCATTGCCTTGTGCGCCACAAGTGCTCCTCGCACAAAGCAGCCCAAGACAAGCCAAAGAAGAAGTTGAAGCTGGTGTTTGCGTCAGAACAGAGTCCAAAGCTTACAACTGACGAAGCGGATGATCCAGAGATGCATGCAAAATGTGAACAAAAACAAAAGAATGGAAAACAAGCCGACGAAAAATATATCATAAAAGAAGTCATACAATATGAACCGCAAAAGATTTCCCGAGTAGTACAAAACACTGGAAAAGGTGTCACGATGTATCAAATGCGTAGGAACGAAAAAATTGAACAGTTTCAAGATCAGACTTCTTCCAAAGCGGATCTGAGTGAGAAAAGCGCTCAAAAATTAGATGATAAATTTATTTTCAAAGTAGTTTTGTGCAATTGTAAGAATATTTCGAAAGACGAACCAAAATCAAAGTCGCTAACTCTGCAAGACTCAGTCTGAATGCCGGTGCTGGTCCAGAACCTAAGCCAAGGACACCGCGATCCATTTCAAAGACAAGATTAAGTCGACACCGACCACACCACGCTGGGTGAAATATTGAAATCAGTTATTCCACAAAATGGAATCAAAAAAAAATTATCAAATCCAAAAAAAAATTTAAAATACTTAAAAAAAAACAATTTCAAATAGTTATGGGTCTATTGTATTCTGAATTTTATGTTATTCTCGTTTTGGAAAAAT